>AFIY01000505.1:0-85411 GCA_000223825.2 Zymoseptoria passerinii SP63
GAGAAAGAGTTGTTAAAAGAGGTATGTAGCTACTTTCTTTCCGTAGTAGCATGCTTGCTGCATTCCAAATCCATTACATCGGATGATGTTCTTTCGAGGGTGCTCTCCTCTCCTGTACGAAGCACGGCGGAAGTCGCACATGGCACGATGGCCGCGTTCTGTTGCTTTTGTGGTAACACCGAATCCACCTCACGCGTGGGAACTCGGAAGGCGCCCTGCAGGTGAGTGACCCGAACTAGATGAGGTAAATCCGCAAACAGGGTCAGGAACCACCTTATGCTACGCGCCAGCCGCCGTGAATAGATCACTTGGCAGACAGTGAGGACATCATCCCCGTCGTCCACGCCCGATTGATCACCTTTTGGGAAGCGCCACTAGTACTCTGCGACGTTGAATGCCGTCTTCCGAGGATTGGCAGCTGTCAATACGAGCGATGTTGCTGCAAGATCACTCAGGCTCCGCTCACCAAAAGTGATGCTCCATATGCACAGCCTTGCTCCGTAAGTCTGCCAGTGAATTCGTCAATGTCTTGGTTCTTTTCAATATCCCTTCTCACATTTCTTTGGCCCGACATTCCACACTCGTTATCAACGCATGCAATTCCTCAAAATGCGCAGCTTTCTACACAGTCTGCTGTGTCTAACAACACTGGCAAGGGCACAGTCACCCAGCATCAATTCCTTTACGCAAGTCGAGATCGCATCTGGCGACGCTTTCAGGAACATCTCGGATGTCGCCGATCAAAGAATGCGAGAGACCATTGGAGGACGAGCTTCTCCATCCTGCACGTACGCCAATGCCGACGTTCGAAAGGAATGGCGCACACTTCCCAGAGCAACGCGAAAAGCATTCACGGATGCTGTGACCTGCCTACAGAGGATGAAACCTCAGAGAATGACTGCTAGCCAAGCTGCTTCCTACCCGGGCGTACATTCCCGCTACGACGAGTATGTTGCAACGTGAGTATCAGGCTTTTATTCTTGCGGATGGTAGGGAACAGTCTGCTGACCCGTCGTCCTAGGCACATCAACTACACGTATAACATCCACGATACGGCGGACTTTTTCGCCTGGCACAGAGGCTTCGTGCACTTTCTTGAGCAGGATCTGCGCAATCTCTGTGGATACGCTAGCGTCATGCCCTACTGGGACTGGTCGCAAGATGCCGAAGCACCGCAGGACAGTCCGCTCTTCTCTGGGGATGCTTACAGTATGGGAAGCAATGGCAAGTTCGTCGCGGGAAGGACAGACACCTGGCTGGCACAGCAAGACATTGTCTACCCTCCCGGTCTGGGCGGTGGCTGCGTAGAGAAAGGCCCCTTCAGAAATTACACCGTCAATTTGGGCCCTCTCTCATTGCCGGGCGACAAGAATGTCGCAACCATGTTTCAATACAATCCGCGTTGCTTGGAACGCGACATCAACCCGTGGTTTTCAAGGAGATACAGCACGTACACGAATCTCACCAGCCTCATGCTGGAGAATATATATCTCGAAGACTTTCAGGACCTTTCTCAAGGCTATGGCAGCGCCACCAACAAGTTTGGCGTCCACGGTGGTGGTCATTGGCAAATCGGAGGGTCGATGATGGACTTCAACTCTTCGCCGAGCGATCCTTTATTTTATTTGCACCATGCGATGGTGGACCGGTGAGTATCTCTTCCCGCTTCGACTGAAGTTCGTGTGCTGATTGGTCTCAGGATGTGGTTGATTTGGCAATACCTCGACATCTGGAACCGTCAATTCGCCATTAGCGGCAGTGATACCCTGGGCTGCAAGCCGCCCAATTGCCCGCAGATGACGCTTGACGACAGATTGCCGTTCGGCTTCGTTGCGCCAGACCAAACATTCAGGAGCCTAATGGATACCTTTGGTGGAGCTCTGTGCTATCGCTACGAGTAGTCGGCAGTCGTCACTCTTCAATGCGAGCCTTTCGAGCAGCGGAGGATTGTGTTTGGTCTGCGATGGGTCCTGCGAGGTGAGTCTTGCAAGGCGTCGAGCCACATTACATATGTTGGATGGCATGGGCAAGATTACAGATGGAGGAGATTCGTTGTGATGTAATGTAAACCCCCATGTACTATGCCGCACCACATAACAGAATCAGTACGCTTAATAAAGAAGATGTACGAAAGTGGTGATTCGAGACAGCAGACGGATCGGCGGACTTCTCTCCCGTCAGTATCGCAATCATTCGCAAGATGGCATGTGCAAGTGAAGTGTATTGGAAGGTTTAGAGTTTGACCTTCTGCTTTTGGGCGTACCCCTGCGGGAGCCTCCCGCAGCAGCTATAACTTACACCTGGCGTATCGTGAATCGGACAGCCTGGGCATCGGCGTGCGCTCTTCTTCCTACCACCAACGAACGGAATCATGTCAGGACAACAGGGCTACGACGTCGTTGTGGACGTTGATGCAGAGGTACACACCTTCCGATCCGCGAACTCATGCCAGGCTGCTGACAGCAATTCCAGGGAGATCTAGGCCACACTGACCTGAACGACGACCTCGAATTCCACAACTCGAGTATGACCTCCCCACTCACGACAAAGTCAGTCCGACGAACTGACATACATCAGCATTCGACTCGAGCCAGAACGCGTCGCGCGCCAAAGTGCAACCCGATCAACAATCCTCCTTCCTTGGCGGCTCTTCTCGCCAACCATCCTCCTCTTCAAAACGATACCTCTGGTCCATAGCCTTCTACCAGCAATTCTTCGACGTCGACACGAATCAAGTCCTCCGTCGATGCCAGGCTGCTCTATACCCACGTCAAAACTTCCTCGACATATTAGATGGCAACCCCGACCTCTACGGTCCTTTCTGGATCGCGACAACCGTGGTGGTTATCCTGTTCTTGACGGGCACAATTAGTCAATATCTGGCGACGACCGGCAAGACGCACTTCGCGTACGACTTCAAGCTTCTCTCAGGAGCGGCAGGATTGGTCTATGGATACACGTTGGTCATCCCTCTCGCATTATGGGGAGTGCTCAAGTGGTTTGGCAGCGAGAGCGCGAACGTGTTGGAGTGTTGGGCACTGTACGGCTACGCCAATCTGATATGGATACCCGTGGCTTTGGTGAGCTGGTCGCCATTGACTGGTAAGAGAGCTCGAGGAAGCAGGTATACGAATCTGAACTGGCTGGCTGACATATGCATCTAGCATTGAACTTCGCGTTCGTTGGTGTTGGATTCGCTCTCTCGGCCGTGTTCCTCTTTAGGAATCTGTGAGTCTTCGTTCACATGACACTGTCACGAATCCACTGACCAATCTTCAGATACCCAGTGGTTTCCGCTACCGATGCAAAGACGTCACGTATCCTGCTCGTGCTTGTCGTCGCACTTCACGCTGGTCTCTCAATTGCGATCCAAATTCTGTTCTTCGCGCATGGCAGTCCAGTAGCCGACAAGCCAGACGCTCCTGCAAAGCCAGAGGATCCTGCTGAGCAGGCCGCTAGGATGCTCATGAGGTTTTAAAGCGTGACGATCTCAGCAGACAATGAACTTGTACCAGAGTTGCTTGCACGTGTGCCAGCTTCGCACTCGATTGCCTCACAAACCGTGACATGACATGCGTGTGCTCGTGAATACATACATGGAAATTCCCGCGATCCATGCACGAGTGAGTCATCTTGTTCGACACAAATGTCGAACACCTTATGTGCCAAGCCGGTGGTCATGGTTCTGCCCCTCCAAATCATATCCCACTTCATTTTCCGCAATTCACTGTAGAACTCGAGACACGACCATCATACAACCAACAGCACGCAGGATTTGTGTCTTGTTCGTCAGATCATTCGAGTCTCTCGACGACTGCAACCTTTGTTGTATTATGCTAGAGCGATCCTCCTCTCTGCAACCCGATCCGCCGCCACACCGATCCGCCGGCTAACAAATCACCATCACCGTGTTTCTCTACATTCTCGCCACTTGATACATTGCTTTAAGCCACACTGCCAAATCACACAGCCCAACGAGTGACCTCTCAACATGGCACCCAAAGGAAAGAAGGGCAAGAAAGGCGGCGACGACTGGGACGAGGGTCTTGATGAGGTCGCAGACCCAATAGCGCAGGCCGAGCAGGAGTCTAAGGCCCAGGATGCCGCGGATGATGAAGCAGGGGCCGGTGGAGCCGGAGGACTAATGGCCGCGCTGAAGAAGAACAAGGAAAAGCGCAAGAAGAAGGGCAAGGCCACTGAGAACGACTTTGTCGAAGGCGAGGACCCGACTGCGGACGGCGCCGAGGATAGCACACCAGCTGCTCTCAACTTGGACGCGAAAGCGCCTGAGGAGGCGTCTATTGAAGACGAGTTCGAGCAGCCAGGAAAGGGTAAGAAGGGCAAGGGCGGGAAGCAGCAGGGCAAGAACGCTGCTGAGGCAGCTGAGGAAGACGACGACGACAACGAAGGAGGTGGGGTTAAGACGAAGGCGCAAAAGGAGAAGGAGAAGAAGGAGCGCGAAAAGCAGCGCAAGAAGGAGCAGGCTGCAGCCAGAAAGAAGACCGCGCCAGCAGCACAGCCGAAGAAAGAGGAGGCTGCTGTCGACGAGCCTGCTGCCCCTGTCGCGGCGCCCGAGCCCGCTGGAGGCAAGAAGCCAAAGAAGCTCACTGGAGCCCTCGCAGCTCTGCAGAAGCAGCAAGAAGAGTTGCGCCGCAAGCAGGAGGAAGAGCAAAGGCAGCGCGAGGAAGCCGCCAGGAAGGAGGAAGAAGAACGGCAAAAGGATGAGGAGGAAGAGAGGCGCAATGCGGAAGCCAGAGCCGCGAAAAAGGCAAAGGAGAAGGCCAAGGTCGAGCAAATGAAACGTGAGGGCACGTACAAGACCGAGAAGCAGCGGAAGGATGAAGCTATGCAAAAGCTGCGCTTGCAGCAGATGCTGGAGTCCGGTGCCAAGGTGGCTGGCATTGAGGGTGAGGTCGAGGTCAAGAAACCCGCCATTAAGGAGCTTCGTAAGAAGAATCCTCGCAAGGAAGCTGAAGAGCGGAAGGCTCAGCAGGCCCGTGAGGAGGAAGACGCTCGACAGAAGATGGAGGAGCTGAAGCTCAAGGAGGAGGAGGAGAAAAAGGCGGCGAAGGCTGCAGAAAAAGCGAAGAAGGAGGCAGAGAAGCAAGCTGCCAAAGACGTGGAAGATGACCTAGACGACTGGGAGGCCATGGCCGAGAAGGAAGACGACGATGGACTCAAGGACGCCTGGGATGCGGAATCCGGGGATGAGGAAGCACCTGCGAAGGCCGAGTCTGATGCGAAACAGGCGCAGAACGGAAAGGCGGAGGAAGACTCGGAAGAGGACTCCGATGATGATTCAGACTCAGGCTCGGACTCCGACTCCTCTGAAGAGGCCATGACGGTGACCCAACGACAAGCAGCACAACGCAAACAGCAGGCCGCGGACAGGAGAAAGGCGGAACACGAAGCTGCGAAAGCTGCTGCATCAAAGGACAACCTTCGATCTCCCATTTGCTGTATTCTTGGTCACGTCGATACTGGAAAGACCAAGCTGCTCGACAAGATTCGCCAGACCAATGTCCAAGAGGGCGAGGCTGGTGGTATCACACAACAAATCGGTGCCACATACTTCCCGGTCGAGGCATTGCAGAAGAAGACTGCCGTGGTCAACCAAGATGGCGCATTCGAGTTCAAGATTCCTGGTCTTCTTGTCATCGACACACCTGGTCACGAGTCTTTCTCCAACCTCCGGTCTCGTGGAAGTGGTCTCTGTAACATCGCAATCCTTGTTGTCGATATCATGCACGGTCTCGAGCCTCAAACGCTGGAGTCGATGAAGCTGCTTCGCGATCGCAAGACTCCTTTCATCGTTGCTCTGAACAAGATCGATCGTCTTTACGGCTGGAAGATGATTGCCAACAACGGTTTCCGTGACTCGTTATCGCTGCAGAAGAAGAGTGTTCAGGATGAGTTCAAGGATCGTCTTGAGAAGACGAAGCTCGCGTTTGCTGAGCACGGATTCAACTCTGAGCTCTTCTACGAGAACAAGTCCATGGCTAAATTCGTTTCTCTGTGTCCGACCTCGGCCCATACGGGTGAAGGTATTCCAGACATGCTGAAGCTTCTCACAACCCTGACGCAAGAGCGCATGTCAGGTCAACTCATGTACCTCTCCGAGGTGGAATGTACTGTCTTGGAAGTCAAGGTCATCGAGGGCCTTGGAACAACTATTGATGTTGTGCTCTCCAACGGTGTCCTGAACGAAGGCGACCGAATTGTGCTTTGCGGCACGGAAGGAGCCATTACAACAGATATTCGAGCACTCCTTACACCAGCCGAGATGAAGGAACTCCGCGTGAAGTCGCAGTACGTGCACAACAAGTCCGTCAAGGCTGCATTAGGTGTCAAGATTGCTGCCAATGGTCTCGACAACGCTATTGCTGGTTCACGACTCTTGGTCGTCAAGGACAAGGACGATGAGGACGAGATCGAGGAGCTCGAGGAGGATGTCATGGGTGATCTGGAGAATCTCATGAGCAGGATCGCCAAGTCCGGCCGCGGTGTCACCGTTCAGGCATCCACTTTGGGTTCTCTTGAGGCTCTTCTCGAATTCTTGAAGGTTTCCAAGATTCCCGTCGCAAACATTTCCATTGGACCTGTGCACAAGCGGGATGTCATCACAGCATCAACCATGTTGGAGAAGGCAAAGGAGTACGCCGTCATGCTTTGTTTCGATGTCAAGGTCGACAAGGAAGCTATCGAATTGGCCGAACAGATGGGCGTGAAGATTTTCACCGCTGAAATTATCTACCATCTGTTTGATGATTTCACCAGGCACATGGCTGCGTTGGCCGCGCAGAAGAAGGAGGAGAGCAAAATGCTTGCTGTCTTCCCTTGTGTGCTCCGACCTGTGGCCGTCTTCAACAAGAAGGACCCCATCGTCGTTGGCGTGGACGTCATCGAAGGCAATCTCCGCATCAATACGCCCATCGCCGCTGTCAAACAGAATTCTGTCACCGGTCTGAAGGAAGTATTCACACTCGGCAGAGTCACATCCATCGAACGAGACCACAAGCAGCTGCAAATCTGCAAGAAGGGTGCGCCTAGTGTGGCCATCAAGATCGAAGGCTCAAACCAGCCAACGTACGGCCGCCAAATCGAGGAGAAAGACACGCTATACTCGCACATCTCTCGAAAGAGTATTGACACTCTGAAGGAGTTCTACCGCGATGAGGTCGAGAAGGATGAGTGGACTCTGATTGCCAAGCATCTGAAGGGTCTATTCGACATCAGTTAGAGGTCGCTGTGTGCTTTTGCCGGGTATGTGAAAAGCCGTTGTTGATTGTTACATTAGTAATGCTTCCATTGGCGTTGCGTGATATATCTGGAACATCTTCTTCTCTCAGAGCACGCTCAAACTTTCTCCGCTGCGTATGATTCTTCTTCTTCGACAAGACCATTGAAAACAGGTACACAATACACGAGCAGTTGATCAGACACTTTCCTGACCTCTCACTGCTCTCACCGGAAACATTCTCCTCTTCAATCCGATTCGGACGCGGTTGACACGGGACATCTGGGCCTTTGTCGGAGTGGGCAAGCGCATCACGGTCTCGCGATAGCAAGTGGCCGTCTCCCATTCATAACTCACACCAATCGCTCTCTGCATACCACCCTCATCTCCGGCTAACAGGAATGCGATGGGTGGTCGCTGAGCAGAAAACAAAGTTACCTCCATGTTGCCAGTATCCACAATGGTGAAGATCCGCTGGTCGCCGGGTCGAGCGTGCCTGGCCTGTTCCACCATGGCGGCGACATCACGGTCAGTGGTTGGGTCGATGCCGATGCATTCTCCATGCTTGTTAGACTGGTGACGCGAGAGCGGTGACGAATAAGGAGACCATGCGAGGCGTCCCAGCTTTGTGCCGAATATCTGCTCTTCGATCGTCTCGATGTCAAGGTGGCCTTCAAAGCCGAAGAGCCAGGGCTACATCACATCAGCGGTGTCGCAGAAGGATCCTTTGAGGTCGGATCTTACCTGAGTCTGCCAGAACTTTCCTCCGTACAATATCCTCACGAAGTACGGCGCACCCAGGACAGCGACCAGAGAGTAGATCAGCAGAACAGCACCGATGCCGGTCGTCACTATGTTCCCGGTCGACGACGCGAGGGCCAATAGGATGATGGCAGTGTACAAGGCAATGGGCGACAAGTGCTCCAGGATCAGCACGAATAGCCGCTTCCAGCTTGTGCTGGTCAGATTCTTGACCGTCTCGAACGACTTCCATCGAACATTCGCGCCTCGCAGACCGTCCACGATCACCGTATCGTCCTGGCCGATACCCGCAATCTGGCATGTCGGATAGATATCCCACAACTTCGCACCAAAGGCATCGTCCATGCAGCTCCAATGCTGGTTCGGGTCCTTGGGAAGGGTTGAGATCAGTCGTTCTAACAGCATATCGCTGTCGTTGGCCAAGGACAATCTTGCGAAAGCTTGGAAAGCACTATCCGTCGAGTCCACGTTGGGTCGTAGTCGCAGAAGACCCATCAGGGCATATGATTGATCACCTGGAAGATGCTCCGATCCTGTGACTCGACTGTGAAGGCACTGCAATGCGAGCGTCACCAATTCCAGGCGGCTGAGGGTCAGACTACCCTCGTAATGGTCCGTGAGCTGGCGAGATACAGCAGCGTCGTCCCATACATTGGCGGCGAAGTTGCGTTTGGGCATGACCATCATGTCCTTGCCATTGCGCGAGAAGATCTTTATCGAGTGTCCTGGACTGAGCAAAATCTCAGGGTATGTCCACATCCTCGTGCCCCATTCTCGGACTTGCAGATCCATGGTAGGACACTCGGCGAAATGGCCGGGTCCGACGGCGATCACCAGAGACTGAGCCGATCTGATGACATCCGATATACGGTATACGTCTTGCTCCAGCTGATCATCGTCGGGCATGCAAGAGGAGCCAACCCAGTACGCGGTCAGTCCGGCATCTTTGGTCGCCCGTTTGGCAATTTGGTGCAGAGCCTCCATGTCTTCGTCGGAGTCATGCGAGAATTGTGCGGCGGTATATGCAATGAAGACATACTCGAGTTGTTGCCCGGGATGCTTTGCGGTCCAGCCACCGACATCGATGACATCGATACCATCGTCGTTGTCACCCCGGAGCACGCAGAGATATCTCGGACGTAGCACCCGCTGGACTTCCAGGCCGGCTCCGTCCTTGAGCTTTCGCGCGACGGAAGTCTGATGATCGTCCTCGAAACAGTTGCGAGCTGCCTTGGGATATGTGTAGCTCTTGTACGGGAAGACATCATAGCAGCCGCCGTTTCGTTCTTGTCCGCTCACGTCACCCGGAAAGAGAAGCTTCGTCCGATCAGCGATTGACCATGGCAAGGAACGAATTGACCCACCATCACACTCAACGCAATCGTGGAAGGGATCCACTTGGCAAAAGCGGTCCAGTAGTCGCCAGCATAGGTCTGGCCATGAACGTAGTCCAAATGGTCTGGGTTCATGTTAGTGACGTGGAACTCGTTACTGCGTTGACTTCAACTCACTGCCAGGCCAAGTAGCAATTCGCAGCATCCATGGGCTGATATTGCGGATAAAAGTGCGACCATACGTCGAGCTGTTGGCGTTCTTGTACAGGTCATCAGTAGCCTGCACAACGAGAAGCTTGACTTTGCCATCCCATGGCGAGAGGTATCGATCGTCAGGTACGCCCTCCCACTCTCGACCGAGCATGTCTTGATGGCGACGTTTTTCCTCAGTGGCATACTCGAGAGTTGCTTTGAGATGAGCGTTCGGATACTCCCAACGCCAGGAGTTTTGCGGGTGGAAGATGTTGCTGTAATTGCCGAGTTTCGCGGAAGGCTTCGTCTATCAAAAGTCAGTCTTGAACAGCTGATGGCGGCGAGACAGATGAAATGAGAGCTCGTGCTTGAGAAGAAAAGAATTGGAGATCTCTACATACAACGGTCTGCTGCTCCAGGCGACTGTCCTTGGAGGCCTTCTGCAAGCTCGTATCAATGCCATGTTGATTTCAGGAGCACAGGTGACGCAAGAACCGCACCATCAGAGATTCGAACTTGGGCGGCTGGCCATAGCCGTTTTCCGTCTTCGAAGCCTGCACGATTTCCGGCTCGCCATGCTGCTTGACGATAGTTGTCAGCTGCTGTCGAGAAGTGACCGAAGGGTCGCCTTGTACTCACGATCTGATACGCAGATGGTGGTGGAGTGGAGTCTTCCAGTCCTCTCGAGGTGGAGTCCGAAGTGACGTTCTGCTGTCCAGGTTTGTAGCCTCCGCCATGACGAGGTCCTTGCTGCGTAGTATTAGCCGTGATCAAACGGAACACGAAGCTTGATCAAACGAACCTGCGTTTCGCCTTGCGCACCTCCACCAGGACGATATCCGCCTCCGTGTCTGCCAGACTGAGGTGATGTCAGTACTTTTGGATGCAGTCGAGTTGTCGATGCCACGAGCCTTTCTATTCACTTACCATTTTGAGTTTCGGATGGAAGCGAAGTCAAAAAGTTTATCGGTTCCTCACTCGCAACGATAGCCAGACGTCCTGTGCTCCTCTTATACCTCCACACAGCCAGTATATAGTCCAGCTTTGCCCGACTCGCAAATGATCCAGTCCACCCTCCGAGACGCCACCAAGCTGGCTCTCCCCAGCACTCTCGCCAAATGATACGCATGAATGGGCCTCACCAGACCAGTCGCCATCAAGAAGTTCGACACACATGCCAAAAGAGGGACATGTTGGACTGAGGCTGAGAGCAAGCTCCCAAAATAGCCAGATTGATGCGGATGTGGGACCCGCAGCTCGGAGAGAAATGCAAGCGCTTTGTTGGAATCTCGGCCGGAGATCCGAGATAGGAAGTCGCGCAGGATTGCAGCAGCAAGGATCTCGCGAGCCGGTCTTTCAGCTTCTCGCATCAATCAGTCTACAATGTCAATAAACATGGTTTGATAATGCGCTTGATGTACGCCTGACGTATGCGGTGCGACTGGCCCGCAGAGGGCGGTGGTGTTTCCAGCTTTCGTGTGTTGCAAGCACGCCCAAAACGGCGAAGGATTCGAAGCACGTGTGTGCAGGTGGCCAGATTGTTCTATGATTATGTACACTTTCCTCATTCACCATTGACAGGGATCGGTCAAGTCATGCTTGCACTCAATGCAACAGCAGCGTGAACTCAAACGGTTCCGTCTTCAGCGCATACTCATCCAGCGTCTTGGGTCCACAAGATCCCGTGCCCAACCCGTGGTGGTAGGCGTCCAGCCTCAATACCACATGCTCCTTCTTCTTTGCGTCCAGCTCATATGGATGTTGCGCCTCGTCGATATCCTTGACATCGTAGTGGCTTGCCATGAAATCGAAGAGGTGGCGCTCTTCACCGGTCGCGGAAGTGAGAAACTGCGCTGTGAGAGAGGTGTCGGGTGAGGAGAGCTCGAGCCAGCGTGTGTCTGTGCGGTTGGAGGACTCCTGTGGAAACTCGGGCGCTTCCCAAAGCTCGTCGACTTGAGAGACGGAGTGCAGGTCGATTCTTTGGCCGAGTTTCATGTCTCGGTAGCTTTCTCGGGGGCCGCGGCCGAACCACTTGACGTTTTGGAAGTCCTTTGGTAGGCCGAGGGTCATGCCAACTCTAGGTAGGGTGTTCGGAAGGTTCTGGCCTGCAGGCCGCCCGTTCACGTGGACTGTGACGGCTCCTGAGGAAGAGAAGACGTACTTTGTCTGGAGGTCCAGGCTCCACGAAAGAACGGGTGGTGCGAACTTTTGGACGAGTTCCACTGAGACGATACCCTCCTTCTCGTACCATTTGACACTTCTCGTATGTACTCTTGCGAGATGCAGGAACTTCGCCCTCCAATCTTTGCCGTCAGATGGAGCATCATTGTCAGTGGGAGCTCTGTAAAAGCTCGGTTCCAGCGGCTCGGTGATGACTTCTTTGCCACTCTTCTTCCACGAGTCTAGGCGCCCTCGTATCAAGTTGAATGACCACTGAGACTCGCTGCTCTCGATGCTCAATATCGTTGCAGTCGCACTGGCCTTCAGTGAAGAGTCTGTAGAGGCATCCTGAGCAGCCACGGTGTCCGGTGACGACAGAGGGATCTGAAGCAAAGCGACCTCATGCCCGGCTTCTGCCCAAGTTGTCTTCTCATTCAGTGTGAAGCTCAGGTTGAAGAAAGTCTCCTTGCTTAGACCGGCCCATTCGCCGGGAATCGCCAGCTCAAACGTAGATCCGGGCTCGACAGCTAAGAGAGACTTCTCCATCTTGCCTCCAAACCTTGTACCAGAGTCGTCGGAGATGGTCCAGGCGCAATCGAGATGCTCGAGAGTGTCAAAGTCCAATCTGTTGATGAGTTTCACGTTCTTTGCAGACGAAGAAATGATCTGCACCGGCTCCAATGCCTTCTTATATTCGACGAGCGCGCTTCTCGGAGTATGGTCAGAATTTAGCACGCCGTCCATGACAAAGTTATAGTCATTGGGAACATCTCCAAAGTCTCCGCCATATCCGTAGAAGGGCTTGCCGTCCTTGGTTTTGGTCAAGAGGCCATGGTTGGCCCATTCCCACACCCAGCCTCCTTGAAGCTTGGGATACTGGTAGAAGGCATCGACATATTCCTTGATGTTACCAGGTCCAGTGCCTGACACAGACTGTCAGCTGATACCATTTTGGACGCAACACAGTGATATTTACCCATGGCGTGAATGTACTCGCACAAGACCAAAGGTTTCGTCTTGGTATCATCATTGGCAAAAGAGACGATGTCGGAAATGTTAGGATACATTCGAGAGTGCATATCCATGGTCTCTGCGTCGAGATCTGGTTCGTAGTGGATCAGCCGTGTTGGGTCGTACTCTTTGATCCAGTCTCGCATTGCTACGTGGTTGCGGCCGTAGAAGGCCTCGTTGCCTAGAGACCACCTGCATCCGCTGTTAGTGATGTGCTGAGGTATTCTGGCATGAAAACCTAATACATGACGACAGAAGGGTGCAGCTTATCCCGGTAGACCATCTGCCTCGCACGATCGACGTACGCCTCTGCTCAGTGTCAGCAATTGAATTCTCAATATGAACGATTGACACACCTTTCCAGTCTGGGTTGTCCGAAGTCCATTTCGCAGCGTGCTCTCTTGTCTTTTGCTGTCTCTCGAAAAACGGGAGAGCCTGCTGCTCAGGCGGCAATGCTTGATCAGCGATAGTCTCGAATCCGTGACACTCAAGATCAGCCTCATCCATGACCCACAGACCAATCTCGTCTGCTAGGTCGTACACTCGCACATCGCTGGGCTGATGGCAAGTGCGAATGGCATTGATGTTGTGTGTCTTCATGAGGAGCAGATCCTTCTTCATAAACTCGTATGGTACTGTGCGTCCAGTCTGACAGTGCTCATGCCGATTGGCACCCTTGAAAACAACCCGCTTGCCGTTGACTTTGATAAGTCCATCTTTGAGCTCGACAACCCTGAACCCGACGCGATGTGCGGTGAACTGTTTGCCATCGATTGACACAATGAGGTTGTAGAGGTTGGGTGTCTCGGCCGTCCACTTCTTTGGATTCTTCACCGGTATGGAGAAGGAGACTGCACTGATTGCTTGATCTGGCTTTGTCTGAGAATCCGAGGCAATCTCGTTGTTCAGGGCGTCGAGGAGCTTGACACTGACGCTACCCGATCCAAACACTTGAGCAGACACTTTCAGCGTAGCGTCACGGTAGTCTTTGTCGAGCACAGTCTCCACGGAGAGATCTTCAAGACGACTCTCCTGTGGGAAGCCCAGAAGGTACACATCCCTGAATACACCTGACATTCGCCATTGGTCTTGATCCTCGATGTACGAGCCATCTGTGAACTGGTACACCCTGACAGCAAGAGTGTTCTCTTCGTCAGACTTTACGAGCTCGGAAACGTCCCACTCGCTCGGATTTCTAGCTCCCTGGCCTGGATACAAAAGTGAGACAGGGTCATGGGCTCGCATGTGCTCGGTACTACTTACTGTAGCCGACTTCTGTGCCGTTGACCCAGACATGGAATCCAGAATCTACACCTTCGAACCGGAGTCGTAGTTGATGATCTTTGAGGTGCTCCGGGACCTGGAATCGAGTTATGTAGGAGCCACACTCATTGTCCGCGTAGGGAGGATACGGTGGGTCGACGAAGAACGGGAACTGCACATTCGTGTAGTGAGGTCCTCGACCGAAGCCCTGGAGCTGCCACATAGATGGCACTTCGATGTTCGCCCATTTCGCGCTGTCAAAGGAGGGAGCTTCGAAACCGGCCGGCGCTTCGAAAGGAGAATTCGCAAGATCAAACTTCCATTGTCCAGCGAGACTGTGCACTTTGGCCTTGCTAATGTCCCTTGAAAGTGCGTCCGTCTCATTGTTGTAGAGATGGAAGTTTGAGCGTGGTTGCAGTGTGTTTCTGTTTGTCGTCAGCAACGATTCGACGAGTGTTACTGCACAACCTCACACACTTGTGAAGAATGGACAAATTGGCCCAGTCTGAAAGCTTCTCCATGATCGCTGCTTGAGATGGATGAAGACGAGGCTCTCTGGTCAAGCAGGTCGTTCACGCCGGCTTCGAGATCGTAACATGAGATCCATCGCACTTGCAGTGTATAATAATACGATCTCGTTATCCCAATGTTGCCTTGGCGCCATGCTCCATGCTTGTTGCAAGGAACCAAGGACCCATCAAGCCGTGGACCGCCTTCTCCACATACCGACATGTTCCTCGTGGCGGTAAAGCATATCCTCACGGTACAGTAGTGCGTAGTATAGTCGCTCCCAGGCGCGGTAGCAAATCCAGAGCGTACAGACTTTCGGAATCGGTCTATCGATTGAACTGTCCTTGAGAGGTGTTCGCTTTCTGCCCTTCCTTGGACATAGAATACACGACGCATGACGCATTTTCATGGCCGTCTCGATCCGAGCTTCCTCCACATGCCGGTTGAGACTTTATTCCGAAGTTCGTCCGGCCGTACAGGATAGCATTTCGCTTGTGCGTGCGAGAGGGGTGGAAAAAGGCTCTTCGGCTCTTCTTTACGTGAACCGGATTTCGCCCGTGTGGTTCAATTCAAACGATCTGTGTTTCGTCACGGCTGTCCAGTCCATCCTTTCGCACCGAAACGCACCGAACAACAGAACGCCTGCGGGACAGAAGGCAATTGGTCCTCCACCAGTAGTGCACGAGGTCAGCTTCTGTTCTCCATCCAGGAATTCTAGACTACCCCTCAAAGGTTCCAGAAACTCAATCCTCCTCCCCCACACGACTCCGACATTTCTCCTCGAATGGCAGCGTGGTTGATCCCTGGCCTGCCTGGCAAGATTCAAGTGTCCCCGCAGTGAAAGTGGATCTACATCGGCATTAATATTGACCGGCACAACTCTGCTGTGCTGCATAGAGTTCCTCGTTCCTTGCCTGTCAAGACCAAACTCGTTCTTGGCGCTGGGAGGACATCTTCAGATTCTTCACAGACTCCAGAATACAGACTGAGCAGGAAGCGCATGTTGCCGGTGTCCCCGTCGAGCTGTGGCAAAAGAAAGCAGTAGGTACGCGGTGATGAAGTAGGGGAAGGGTTTGCGCCATGGCCCATCGGCCTAGTACTTTCCGCCAAGCTGCCACGCTTCTGTTCGGTCCACTCAAGCAACCACCTGTGCGACGCCCGCGGTAAAGACCAGAAACGGCAAAGGCTCTCATCCACGAGCAGAGGCTACCTGAGGTAACGTCCGGGGCCGCACGTGTCCATCCTCCCTCGGAGTCCCTGCAGACTTCGCGCCACGCGACGGTGGAGGAAGAATGGAGAACCCCGATCTCATCTGACACCTCGAAGCTAGCAGTCTTCGGTATATAGAGCGATCTTCCCTGTCCATGCCCAGACCCGTCCCACTACTACTGTCACACCTCCACCTCTTCAATCGCTCTGTGCTCAGTGCTTCTCACCATCATGGACGGCTTCAACGAGAAGGAAGACAAGGCGGCGGCTACCACTCAGCACATCCACGATGCCGACTCCGACATGCAAAAGGGGCCCATCGTGACCGAGGATGTCCAGGGCTCTGGCGCCCTGACCGCTGCGCTCAAGGCTCACAAGCCCGCTCTTTGGAGCAGGAGCATGATCAAGCTGTACATGATCGTATGTGTCGAAGGCATGATTCCAGCCAGGTCCGATCAGAACGCTAACAACCTCTTTGATGGCTATTGGATACCTAGTCTCAACGATGAACGGCTTTGACTCCTCCCTCATGGGCGCGATTAACGCCATGCCGGCCTACCAAAAGACATTCGGCCTCAGCGGCGCCGGCAGCAGCACTGGAATCATCTTCATCATCTACAACTGCGGACAGATCGCGGCCTTTCCATTCTGTGGTTTCCTCGCCGATGGATACGGAAGGAGGATATGTATCCTGGTCGGATGTATTCTGGTCGTGGTTGGTACTGCCGTTCAGACTACATCTCACGCCCAGGGCCACTTCATTGCTGGTCGTTTCGTGCTCGGGTTCGGCGCCAGCATTGCCTCTGCGGCTGGCCCGGCCTACTGTGTCGAGTTGGCTCACCCAGCCTACCGCGGGACCATGGCTGGAATGTACAACAACTTCTGGTGGCTAGGAAACATTTTGGCCGGCTGGACAACCTACGGAACCCTGAAGCACTTCCCCGAGTCTGAATGGTCATGGAGGATCCCTACGCTCACCCAGTGCTTCATGCCGGCCATTGTTGGTTGCCTCATCATGTTCTTCCCAGAATCTCCCAGATGGCTCTTGGCGCATGATCGTCGCGAGGAGGCCGTCGCCATCATGGCTAAGTACCATGGCGAAGGCGATGCCAACTCTCCCATTGTGCAACTCCAGATCCACGAGATAACCGAGGACTTCTCACAGGCTCGCAACGATAACCCATGGTGGGACTTCCGCGAGCTTTTCAACACCCGTGCTGCCCGCTACAGACTGTACATGGTCATCGCCATGGCTTTCTTCGGTCAATGGTCAGGGGTGAGCTGTCTCTTCAGTCATCACCGATTCGTCCTCATACTGACTTCTTCAGAACAACGTCGTATCTTACTTCATGCCCGCGATGATCAAGAACGCCGGCATCACCAACACCGGCACACAACTCCTCATCAACGCCATCAACCCGATCTTCTCCATGATGGGGGCCGTCTACGGCGCGACCCTCCTCGACAAGCTCGGACGCCGCGTCATGCTGCTAGGCGGTCTCGGTGGAGGTCTCTTCGCCTACTGCCTCCTTACCGCCTTCACCGCGGAGTCCGCCAAGAACCCCGACCTCGCATACGGCACAATCGTCTCCATCTTCCTTTTCGGCGTCATTTTCGCCTGGGGATGGACCCCACTGCAGACTCTGTACGCCGTCGAGTGTCTAGAGAACCGTACACGTGCTAAGGGGAATGGTTTGAACTTCCTCTTCCTGAACGTTGCCATGGTCGTCAACACGTACGGAATTAGTGTTGGAATTGAGAAGATCGGCTGGAAGCTATACCTCGTCTACATCGCCTGGATCTGCGTGGAAATGGCTATCATCTACTTCTTCTTCGTTGAGACCAAGGGTCGCACACTGGAGGAACTGAGTGAGATCTTCGAGGCGAAGAACCCGAGGAAGGCGTCGACAAAAAAGATTCGTGTGGCGATGGATGCTGAGACGGGTAATGTGTTGCACGTGGGGTGATGTGGTGGAGCGATATGATGATACCTTGGATGTACACATCAACAGTCGAGCAGAAAGACATGACGAATCTACTTTGAACAAAACCGCCTCCTCTCCAAACGCCTTCTCAATGCCTTCACGCACGCCATGCCAAACCCCCATGATTTATCTACACATTTCCAAACTCTTTCCCCGTCACTTCTTCGCCTTCTTCGCCAAAGGCTTCTGACCAACCATATTACTCGCATTGATCAACGCCTTCGCAGCAAACGGCCACGACAGAAACACCGCCAGCCCCATCGTGTACATCTGCGCTGCGCGGCCCAGCCGGACGAAGTATGGTTTCCAGGGCACGGCGTGAGGTCGATAGAGTACTGAGGGTCGTTCGAAAGGGTTAGGTTCGCTGAAGTAGGACTTGAGAGCGGTAAGGAAGGGCTGTGAAGAGAGGATGTTAGTTGGAGAGGGGAGTCAGAGAGAGACGTACGCTCGTGTTCGAGGTTGATTTTAGAGTTGCCATCGTTTGGGATGTGCGGCTGAATCTGGTCGTATTGTTTGATTGACCGATTGGCAGTTGTGGATGTCTTGTACGTTCCATGTCGTTTGGTCGTCGGTGCAAGGACCACTCGTTTATCGATGCTGATCGATGTCTGATGTCTGATGTCTGATGAAAACGTTGGATGTGAGGAGACGCTGCAAAGACATTGCTATCATTCGTTATATACTCCAACCCTTTGCCATCAGTCCTGCAACGACCGACTGCGCAGGACGAGCCAGGTGCCGCAACGCAACGAGGGACTACAAGTCTCGCAACAGTTCGTACGACATCCCATGTTGTTCGTCGGAGATGGCCTACAGAGGCACAGCACTTGACGAGAAATGAGTAGGCAGCCTGGTGTCGGGTAGTCTCGCGTTGTGGGCCACTGTCGATGCGGTGATGTCTCACGCCATCTACCCGGTCTTCCTACCGATCTGCGAGGGCTTAGGATTCAGGACAGACTCCATGTGGCATTGAATCACAGGTCAGGACATAGCAATACCTTTCCATGGTCCGATACTCCACTGCTTGTCCTTGGATGCAATGCGATCGTGGCAGAGCGTAGTTCTATTGGGACGGAATCAGATGGGACGTCAGGTCTTTCGTTGGAGAGTGCCCAAACATTCCGGAAGTCCCATGGGACTGGCACGAAGCGTTCTGACTCTCTGCCGCCGTGCACGGGGCTGGCTCTCTGGAAGCGTTCTCGAAGCGAATTGGAAACTGTAACCGCGATTTCTTCGCGAACTATGCTATCTATGAATCTGCGCAATTGTTTCACCTCAAGTGACCTTGCTATACACCAAGATAGAAGGCTGGAAGCGACGCTTCGCATTTTTCCAAGCTGCCTGGGCGTCGAATTCGGTCTCTTCACTGATGGGAAAGCGCATCTCTGCTATTGTACCCTTCCGATGCTGCCGTAATAGTGCATTGTCGTTGATGGTGTGAAACTTTTCACCTTCAAACGTCCTCACAGCGCTGATATAATGGCCTGCCTGGAGATCCCGGCCCCGGTGTGCCACAACGCCGTCGAGCTTGTAGACCAGATCTTCCCCGGTGCTATTGAAGCGCCTGAGGTTCATAAAACCATCAAAGAAGATGTCGTTGAAAATCTTGTGGTTATCGAGCGTGCCGGTTTCCATCTCGGGATCTGCCGGAGGTATCCACTTGCCCCAGTAGCGCACCATGGTGACCAGGAGCACCTCTGGAGCATGAGTTATCTTGTACTCGTAATCCTGAACCCTTTGCTTGTTTCCAGGATGGCTCACGCATGGCTCTCTTTCGCATCGGACCAAATTCTGCTCGTTATGAAACTGGTCGAGATAGGTCGACAAAGGGAAGCCATGACAGAACCCTTTCCCATCCACCTCTTCCGAAAGCTGAAGCCTCAGCGGCGCGGACTGGCTGAGCTCTCTTAGAGGTCGTCGCATTGTAGTCTTGTGTTTGCAGAACTGGCAAGTCCAGGAGCATTCGTACTCTATCTCAAAAATTGGATCGTAGTGCGCAGCATCGTCTTTGCTGCGTAGTTCATCTGTCAAAAAGTTCATGAATTCGGTGGCATCGCCCTGACGTCCTGCGATGATTGATTCCAGCAGATTCGCGTCGGGCTGTAAATCCACGGCATCATTCAGTTCCTCGAGTAACGTGCTAGGTCCCGGAAGTGGGTAGATGTGCGTGTAATCTCTCTTCGTGTATCCCGGTGTGTTCCAGTATGAGTGTGCAAGATATTGCACTGCGCATACCACACAGTCTTTGTTGTGCATCGCGCAATCCTTGTGTATCGTGCCCAAGTATCGATAAAAAGCTGGGACGTGGAACAGGGCCTGCAGTACGGCAATTCGAGGACACATGATTCCACTGTTACGCAGACCCTTGGTCCAGGGTGCCGAGACCACTGGCCAGCTGCTGAATTTTCGACCATCGTCCACATTTTGTGGGATTACGACGGTGCTTCGACCATTGATCGTGCGCCTACCATCTCTCTTGAGCAAATCCGTCCGTTGTGAAGTTGCCACTTTTGGCGACCGTGAAGAGCCCGGCAACGACGATGTGCGAGGTGACTTGCTTAGTGGTGTGTGGGCAGGAGAGATGGCTTGCATCGCAATTTGAGACAGAGCGAGAGCTGGCGCAGCTGGCTTATCTTTCGCTGCAGCATCTTGCAGAGCTGCGAAATCTTGCAGAGCTGTGGCTGTTCGCTCTCGTTCTGCAAGTGCTCGTCCAAGTTCAGCCTCCAAGGTCGCCATCCGTGCTTGTAACTGCTGATTCTTCGTTGAAAGATCTTGATTCATGCGGACGGAGGGCGATGGAGTCCCAGGAGCGGGCAAGGCAGGCGACCTTTGACGTCTTGCTTTCGCGAGGTCCTGTTCCAGATGAAATACGCGTTCTTTGTTCGCACCTCTCACCTCAACGAGTTGAGCCCGGAGCCGATTGGCCTCCTTCCAGAGATCTGATTTGCGGAGCTTGTTGGTAATTTTCTTGACACGAGCCGGTGTCACAGGCTTTGCAAGTAGCTTCGCCCTGGCGTCCCTAATCTCACGTGGCGTTGGCAAATCCCTCGCAGAAGATATCGGCGACGACGGATCACCGTCGTCAGACATCACGCGGCGATCTGGTGCCTTGCCTGCGTTACATTTCCTCTGGGGATTTCTCCTGGGTGATGTCCTCGACCGTGATGACCCCGGGATTGGCACTCTCGGCGCGAGGTAGTGCATCCTGAGGAAGTCCTGTGCCTGTCGCTTTTGGACAGCCGACATAGCCTGATACTGTCCGTGGTTCGGACCTGTCGCTTTCTTTTTGGGTTTCCGCTTGGGCGCCATGGCTGCGGACTCGCCGGCAGAGTAGCTCGTGTTGTGGTAGGAGTCGGTATGGGACAGTTCCACGTAAGAACCGAAAGCAGGGCAGGGCAATTGTGAGGTGGTGTCTCTTTTTCGAATCGGATGAAGGAAGGGGCAATCAAGTATGTAGAAGTCGTTTGCTGAGCGGCGAAAACGTGCTATTGTTCGAGAAATCGACAATAGCAGCACGTGGCGCGATAATTGGGGAAGAGAACGAGACGCACGCTGGAGAGAACGCAGTGAGATGATAACAATAATCACCTGAAATCAGTAGGTCCTATTGCGGCCACGGCTGCTTTGTCGTGAATAGTGCCAGCAGACATTGAGCATGTATTCAATGGACAAAGCGGTGCCGCATTGAGCACCTGTGCACTAAGCATGCTGTCTGGAGGATGATCAGCACAAAGCGGTTGTCGACCACTTTGTGTCGATGGGTCCGACATCGTTTTGTGAAGTCTGTCAGGTGGGTGTAAAGACGGAAAGGAGAGGGACAATGGATGTGAAGTTGTCGGGAAGGTCGGCTTTCAAATCATCCATCTGTGGGGGGGGGGGCCTAAGGCATCAACAGAAATGCACAGCCACAAGACAGTACAGTCTCAAAAACCTCGCCGATTCTCAACGCGAATCGATGCCAATGGCTGCAGATGAGCAGACGCCCACGACCAGTCGAGGGGAAACCTACGAAAGCGAGCATGTGCACACCGTCTACGAGCAAATCGCCTCCCACTTCTCCTCCACCCGCTACAAGGTCAGCTCCAAGCAATTCCACAAAGACGACGCCCTGGCCATTACTGATGATGCCTTCACGACAATCAGCCCTGGCCCATCATAGAGCGGTTTCTGAAAGATCTTCCAGCCGGCTCCGTCGGACTTGACATCGGCTGCGGCAATGGAAAGTACCTCGCCGTCAACCACGACATCTTCATAATCGGAACCGATCGGTGTGTAATCTACCTCACGACTTGCGCAGTAGGTCTGAACAGCACCAGCTGATACGGTAAGTTTCTCAGATCCCACAACCTCGTCTCTATTGCAAAGCAGCATCAACCGCACGGTGTGGCAGTGGCGGATATTCTGGCGCTGCCTCACGCTCAGAATTCTTTCGACTTTGCCATCTCGATCGCTGTTGTGCATCATCTCTCCACACATGAGCGGCGGATAGAGGCGGCGAAGTCAGTGTTGGAGACTTTGAAGCCGGGCGGTCAGGCGCTGGTATATGTATGGGCATTAGAGCAGGAAGGCAGTCGAAGAGGGTGGTCAGAAGGGGACGATCAGGATGTCATGGTGCCGTGGGTGATGCGAGGGAAGAAGGAGAGCAAAGAAGGGCCACCACCGGAAGACAGGACGTTTCATCGGTACTATCATCTGTATCGAAAAGGGGAGCTAGAGGACGACTTGCGGTCGGCGGGTGGGGAGGTCATAGAGGCGGGCTATGAGAAGGACAATTGGTGGGCGATTGCTGCTCGAGCATGACAGCTGATGGAGCCCCAGAGCCAAAAATGCCCGTTCTGTCACTCACTGCCCGATATAACAAATCAACCAATCTCATGCGTGTATGCAAAGCTCAAACTCAACGCCGCGTCGCTGATCCTGTATCATCCAGGCACATTTCATCACCTCCTGCTACCCTTACCACCCTGACTTCTGGCCGCGATCTTGCGGAAAGCATCAGCACCACTAGACCCAAGTGTGCGCGAGCTGACTCCCTGGGCATTGCTAAGGTTGCTGACAGGCGCAATGGTGTACGTTCCCAAGCCACCTTCGACCCTGGCGCGGTTCGTCGGACCAGGAGCGGCCAGGATCTTGCGGCGCTTCTCGGCTGCGATAGCTGCGCGGTCGATCTGGGTACCCGCAGCTCTCTGACTTTGCTCTGCAAGCACTGGGTCATACTCCCTGGTCTCAATGTTGACATTGCGGTGATCCTTAGTCTTGTTGAGGATGATGCGCATCCATTCTCCAACTAAACGCTGCGCCATTTGCTTGATTGCGGGTTGAGGTTGTGAGGACTTGGTGTAGAAGAGAACGACTTTGCCGATCTGAGAGGCTTTCAAAGCTTCTTTGCCGATGTTGAGACGGATGAGGATGTTGAAGAGTTCGCGCTGGATTTTGTAGTTGGGTAGAGCAGCATCCTGGTCGGCGGGTTCCAGCATCCAGCGCACTCCTTCCAAAATGTTGACATCGGGGTCGACTAGTTGCGCTTGAATGGTGTTGCGGTTGAGAAGCTCCACGAGGTCTGGCAGAACCTTGAGCTTGTGTGTGGCCATCCCTCCAGCCTCGCGAGCTTTGGCGTCTGCTTCACATGCTTTGCCAATTCGTTCACGCATCAGCCCGAGCTCCTGGTCGGCTCTCTCTTCCATCTCCTGCCCGGCTTTGCGGCGCGAGACACGTGTATGGGATTTGAGAGCCTCGTCCATCTTGCGATCCAACGCACGGCGCCGGCCTAACTTTTATTAGTGATGCGGCATTGATATAATGCATGGCCAACTTACGCTCTTCTGGGGTGAGGTTCTCCTCATCCTCTGGTGTCCTGGCTCTCTTCGCAGCCTTACCAGGACGACCCTCTCCCGTGTTGCGTGCACGCTTGCCGTCCATCTCCACCCCACCTTCGAAGTCGTCTTCGTCGTCCGCGCTCTTCTTACTTCGCTTGGATGGCCTTTCGCGTCTCTTCTCCTTCTTCTTCTTTTTTCTCTCGCGCTCTGCCTCCTCCTCGGCTGTCCGCTTCCGCTTGTGCACACCCAGTAGTCCGACGTTTGTCTCGTCCACCATCAATGGCTTGTCTGGAATGTTGAGAGCTGACGGATCGAAGTCTTCAAATTGCTCCTCGTCCAGCTCCTCCAAGTCCGACTCAAGATCGCCTTCCTCGGCATCTTGTACTGCAGCATCGGTGGTGGTCGGGTCCAAATCTGCGTTGTTGTTCATGGGCGGCGCATCGTCATCCCCGCGTGTTTCCATATCCGCCTCTGGTTCTGCAATCGGTGGCGTACCCGCGTTATTCTCTTCCTCGATGCCGGGTTGCAACGGGTCGCTAGGATCGTCGTTACCCTGCGGTTCGTTGCCATTCTGATTAACTGGTGAACCAGCGGGCATCTCCAGGTCCTCCATCGTAGAGTGCGCGTGAAAGCTCAAAGCAAATCGTAGATTTCCTCTTCAGAGGCGCAGTGGTTGATTTGATCGTGATAGAAGTGCGGTCGATGTAGTATACGGAAAGGGTGATGTTTGGTGTCTGTACGTGGATGCGCTCCTGTGAAGATGGCTTCTAACGCCGATGTGAGGAAGGCGCGGGCCGTGCGTCACTAGTTCTAAGGTAGTAGCTACCACGCGAGCAAGCAGGAGCGACGTCAATCTTGGAAGGCATCCAGCTCTTTGCATGTGAGCAGCGACTTCACCTGCGCTCTCAGATCTCTCAACACACTTCCGGCTCCAATCGAATCCAGCTCCAAGCCCCACGATCGTTGTATCGTCGCCTGGACGCTATCGCAATTCTCCGTGCGTCGCAATTGTCTCTACAAGCATCAGCAGTAAACGCAACCATGGCGGGTCTCAAGACGATCATCGTTTTGTCCTTTGTACGCAGCATCTACCGAAATACAGAGCTTAGCACAAGCTAACAAGTTTACTCCTACAGATCCTCGCCATCGGCTTTCTCCTCGTTATCCTCTCCTCGGCCCTCTTCAAGAACTACCTGCCACTATTAGTGGTCGCAACATACGTGATCGCACCGATACCAAACTGGATATGCGGGAAAGCACAAGGCAGCGATGACTTCATGGACAGTGGGAACAACAGCATTGTCGAGCTTGGGAGGTTCTTGACAGGATTCTTGGTGGTTATGGGAATAGGTGAGTACACACGATTGAATGTTAAAGGATATAAAGGGACAACTGCATGGAAAAGGACAGGACCGAATTCTGACATTACATCTCTGCAGCTTTGCCAGTCGTGTTGGCACATTGCGATTTGATCCAGATCCCAGCCATGGCGATGAGTATCGTTGGAGGTTTGCTCATCTACAGCACGATCATCAGCTTCACCATGTTTTTCCGCGAGCAGGAGGAGTTTTGAGCGTTGCGGGCTGGAACTGACGCGGTACGTCGAATATGTACAATCGAGATGTACCAAGATATCATGGCTTGATGCAAATCCACAGCATGAATACGGAGGCCGAACTATTTGGCCGTCTTGCCTGCACGTCTACTTGGAGGCCTGTTTGACCACCCTTCTAACTTGCGCTTATCGGTAGCCTATTTGGCTGTACTGCAAAGTTTATCTGTACGCTTGCCTGCACGCCTCCATGTACGCCTTCCTGGCCGTCATGCTAAGTTGTTTGGCACGTCCTGTCCATACAAGTACGGGGACTGGCACGGTGAGATATACGGTAATCTGTGCGCCTTAACAGCATTGACGCCAGCTTACATATACGGTCACAAAGCATGCCCTGGCTTCTAACTCGTACGACAGTCGATGATTGTGCTGATTGCTCCTGTCCTACGCAGGCTTCTGCCGAAGTCCGATCTGAGAAGGCCAAATCTTCCGTGTGTTCAAAGTCTCCCAAACCTCGTTCTTCTCTTTCACGCACCATCACCATGGCACCATCACCATGGCCTCGACTCAAGGTGAACGGACCGCTCTTCGTGCCGCCTGGTCTCACTCACTCCACGTTCAACCAAGTCCTAATCTCAAAGTCCTTCTTCACCTTGAACTTCCGGTCGTTCTCATGCAGCGGTAACAGCCAGAACTCATACCCATCCCAGGCGAAACACGGCTTGTCCGAATTCACGCAACGTTGGCAAGCCCACTTGGCGTCCTCATCGCCGGCTCTCCAAGTCAATCCTCCACCTTTGCGCAAAAGCCTCGTCGAAACGCATGGCTTCCGCACTTTACCACTGTCGATGTCCTCGGGCTTGTATGTGAGACAGATGTCGTCACGCCACTCTGTGCCACGAGCCGCCTCCCACGAGTCCACCAACTCTAGAATTCGGTCCCAGAGCTCGCCAGAGTTGTCGCTGAGGTCTTGAGAGGTGTGGTAGGAGACGATGCCGTCCGAACCGTAGCTCGTGCCGGCTTTGAATTTGAAAGTCTTCTTCAAGTCCTTCAGTGCGAGCTTGGCAACCGATGCAGAGGAGATTGAGGAGCTCGTGTACCGCGAGCTGGTCCGACGGCGCTTGGGGACGGTGGTCGGAATAGTAGGCGATATTGGAGGAGAGTCAGCCTCGAAGGAGTCGTCGCCATTCGGCATCATGCGCTTACGCTTTGGCCGTGGTGGGCTTCGCTGAGATGATATGGAGGACTTCCGCGGGTTGGGCTTGGCGCTTGACGAAGAGCGTATGGCGAGGCTTGCAGTCTTCAGCTTCAATGGTGAGAGCGCCGGCGGCGGCGGACCTATAGGTCGAGCTGAAGTTGGACGGGTTTTGCTTATCTGTAGTCTCGAAGGCAGAACTTGCTGCCGCGGAGGAACGGGCAAAGGGGCCTCTGCTGGCATTGAGATTGCGACTCGTCTCGGTGACATTGATGCTTGTTGGACCGTGGGCTCCGATGTAGGGGCCTCTGCTGCCGGCATTGAGACCGAAACTTGTGATGCTGCTGCTCTAGCTGCCTCAAGTTTGATTCGCACGGCACTGAAACCTGTCAGCATTGGGACCTCGATGCCGGCCGTATTGGAAAGGGACTCACTCGGGATTGACTTCGTCATCATCTTGATCGACTTCTGCGCCTTTGCCAACTGCGGTTACAGGGAATCGTCTACCCTTCGAGTTCTCCCTCTTCTCCGCCTCGAATTGATTCTTCAAACCGGCGGCATACGTCTTGGTTCGCTCCAGCTCCAGCCTGACTCTTTTCAGCTCAGCCTGCATCGTAGGGAGGTCGGAGCCGTAGCCCTTCTGGCCCATTGACTTGTAAGCTTCTACGAGCAAGGCGTCGCGCTCATCGACTTTGATTTGGAGGTCTTTGATCTGCGCCTTCCACCGCAGTTCTGCTTCGTCGAATCTTGCGCACGAGTCGTGAAGTCGCTGATCGGTGTTCTGGACTGCTTCTTTCGCTTGCTGGAGCTGTTGGTGCAGCAACGAATAATTCCGAGACGGAAGTGCTGGGTGTGCGGCCTGAAAGCGAGCATTATTGGCTGCCAGAAGGTCGTCTTTCTGTGCGAGTAGAGCTTGAAGCTCGAGGTTGCGGGCGTTGGCATCGTTGAGCTGGGTTCGCAAACGTTCAGCATAGTAGTGGGAGGACGCCATCACGACGACTGGTCGAGGTCACGATGTTGATGGTGGTCAGAAGGGTGGTGGTGTTAGAATGGAAGGAGGGTGTTTGCGAGAAGAACAATGCTGTAGTCGCATCGAATGGTGCGTGGAGTCAGAGAAATAAGACAGAGATCACCTACCGAGGGGACGCTTTTCATTGCGCTGAATTGGATTCACCTCGAATTTTCGACGTATGCTTTGTGTTGCGAGCAGCTTGTCCCGCCAGCACTGCGATTGCTTGGTGAGAGCCGCTAGCAACTTCGGCGAATCGCGCTGGCGCTTGCTTGGGTCTTGGCGGGAGTAAGTGAGTGAATGTGGCTGAAGAGCTGGCACATGCGCTGCAAATGTGATGCGCGCTCTCAGTTGGAGGGCGTGGCGATCACATGCTGATAATTCATGGTCGTTGGCTGCATTGCGTCATTGGATGCGTGTTCAAATGCGCGGTGCGGTCACCGGGTAAGAGACAGAATGCTTCTTCACTAGTCGGTAGTACAGGATCATCACAAAATCTCGTAAGCGCTTGGGGATTGAACATGTAGTCATACATACTTCGTAAGCCATCCTTTCTCTTTCATGCTCCCATGCCATGCCATGCTGAGCCCCGCGCCCCGATCGCAAACGCCAGTAAGTATGTCCTGTACATGTACCCTCATGATAGGGTCTTAAAAATACTCAAACGCGGAACCCGACACATAATCCGTTCATTCCATCACATGCTCTTGCTTGATATCGACAAAGGCGTCTTTCACCAACGGAGGCAGCGTCTCCATAGTCTCCCACGCCTCGTTCCTGATCAGTCCAGCATCGCCTGTCTTACCAGAGCGGTCCAGAGTATCGGCATACATGCGATCCGAAACAGCGGTCCATAGCTTATTATGGGTCTTCTTCGCGAGATTCCTGCCCGCCTTAGCTGACTTCTCAGCTTGCTCGCCGACGACGTTGGTGAAGAACAGATCCGTCATTACGTTCACCAGCATGCAGAGCAGATGATCATCGAAGCTGCTCCGCGCTGCTTGCATGGCGGTCTGCATGTACTGCTTCGTCTTGAGGATCGTGCCTTCGCCATCCCTCGGTGAGGATGAGGTACATCCGAGCAGATTGAAGGCTGCCTTGAGAGCCTTGTTGCCATACTCATTGCCGTTGCTGTTGGTGTGAGTGGTACAGAAAGGCTCGATTTGCGCCAGCAGCTGGTCGACCTTGGCATCGTTGGCAATGGACATGCGCATGATTAGGATGGCGTTCAAACTGGCGACCACCTTGACCGGACTCACGCTGCCGTGACTAGCCTTGCCATTGCTCTTCCGATGATAGGACCAGCTCAGGAGAGCGGTACAGGTGTAGTGCGCTGGCCAGATCGCCTAGGCCATGTTTGCACAGTGCCTCCAGATAGGTCACGAGGGCGAGAACATTCCCATCTGCTTGGCGCTCAAGATGTTGAAGGTCTCTGCGGATATTAGCCACACCCTTCGTGGCCGTCTCCCACTCCGAGCGACCGCACATCGCAAACACGACGTAAAGAAGAAGCACGAGTCGCATTCTCCGCTGTTGGTTGTACTGCATGGACGCGACCGTGACCGATTCCAGTGATTCTTTGGAGGTGGCATTGCTCAATTTCACACCCTCACTCAGGAATGATTCTGCAGTGTGTTCGTTTCCGGCGTTTTTATGCATGTTGGACAGGCCGCTGAGCAGGAAGCCCAGAGTGTAGACTTGAGTCTTGGTCAGCCACTTGAAAGAGAGCCCTGGACTTCCACTGGCCGTCGTCTTGAAAATGCCTTGCGTGTCGAGCTCAAGATCTGCGGACGTGCCCTTGAGGTGCGCGAGAGAAACAATCCATTCATTCCCAGCCTGTGGCCACAACGAGTCTCTTGCAGCTCCATCCAGATTGGCCTGCATAGAGCGCATCTTGAGAATTGCTTGATCGGCCTGCAAGCTCACGAGGCTGCAAGCTAGGTCAAGGAAATCAAGCATGGCTTTCACTTGAGGCATCGAAGCCATCTCAGGGCCGAGCTGGTGAGCTCTCGCTGCAGCAAGGGCTCGTTGCGCCATGTCAAGGCCATCGGGAGATGGAGAACGAAGATGAACCAGCGTCGTGAAGGTCGATGCTACAATTTGAACAGATGTGTTGTATTCTTGACCGGCAGTCTCACTGATCGCATTCAGGTTCTTCACCAGGGTCGCTGTCTCGGCATGAGGATGTTCCGCCTGCAGACCAAATGTTACCCGCAGGAACCGGAACGCGTAGATCCAGTGTGTGAGGCCAAGCTTTTCGGCCTCAACGATCAGCTTGTCAACAGCCTTCATGGCGGCTTTGGTCTTGCCACCGTTGTGCCAAATACGAGCCAGAAGGTGATGCATGGCGTATTTGGCATCGATCAGTCTGGAGCGTTCGCAGGATGAAATGCCTTTGCTGAGCACTTCTTCCGCCTCGGAGTCATTGTCAGTCTCCTCGAACAACAGGCTCGCAAGTCGCAAACGGATTCGTGCCTCTCTCCGGGCATCTGGTATGCGGTAGTTGTTGAGCACGGATTCCAGACAGCCCATGCCTGTGGCGAGCAGGGCATGATAATTGTCAAGTGTGTCCTCATCGACTTCTGCGCCATTGAGCGAGCCACTCATACTATAAGCTGCAGTGATGTACTCGTCGGAGAGATTTAGCAGAGCGGCTTGATAGTCGACATTCTGAGCAGTAGCAGATACCCCTTGAACCTGCGATGGCGCCAAGTCTGTCGAGGGTGACGAAGCAACTTGAGACTGCTTGAGATGCTGAGAACTGACTCGGCGAGAAGAGTCGTCGCAGGCAGGTAGTGGACGGCCATCGTTGGAGCGCCTGCGTTTTGGCTCTCTCTCTATCGTGCTGCCTTCCGCTCGATGAGGCATACGCGCGATCGGAACCTGGACGTGAGCTACTCTATGTTGTAGATCTTGTGGAGTGACGACAGCAGGAGTTTGATGCTGAGCTGGAGCTGGCCTAGATTGCGAGGCCTGACGGGGTTGCTGGATTTGAGCCTGTGGTACTGGCTTTTGGGAGTGGGCTGACAGTGGACGAAGTTGAGACGGAGCCTGCTGCTGCTGCCTCTGCTGTGGTAGCTGGGATGGAGTCGTCATGGGTGAGGCCGGACTAGGATTCGAGGGAGGGTGAGACGACTGGTGCCATTGGGACTGTGATGAAGAGCGATGTGCCGGCTGTCTTGGCACTTCAGGTCGTAGAAGTTGCGGTTGCGAAGCCGAGGGTCGAAGCTGAGGCTGTTGCTGGTGATGATAGCCTTGAGGTGGCGGCTGGTAGTATTGCAAAGGGTCGGGTGAGTATCGGTCGTCGGTGAATTGACTCTGTGAAGTGATCGGGGAAGAATGTTGCGGCTGTTGGTAGCAAGGCGTTTGATAGTACCCCTGTTGAGCTTGGCCTTGGTCGTAGTAGTTCGGGATGGAGAACTGAGGATGTTGTTGCGAAGCGGGATGCCGATATGAAGGTTGGTGAATCGGGTTCTGCTGTTGTTGGTCTTGGTACGCTCCAGGCTGCTGCGGATACTGGTGCATTTGTTCTTGCCATCCTTGGTCGTAGCCTGGCGGCACTTGCCCACCATAGCCGTAAGGCATCTTCAACGACACTTCACGTACATTCCCGTCCTGAGTACCTCCCGCGCTGAACCTTTGTCGCGACTGGCCAAAGTTCCTCAAATGTTGGCCCAGCGCATCCGGTGGCACGCGAGACACGCGTGAAGTGGATGCGTGGTGGCGCTTTATGGAAGCCTATATGACCATCCGGGTCAGAAGCCCCGGATTTTCTTGGGAGCTGGCTTCAAATTAATTCAGACCGTCGATCTCCTGCTGTTCCCACTGACCAACAATAACATTCTCCCACCATGCCTCCCAAACCTAAGCCAGGAGGGTCTGCAAAGCCTTCAAACAAGCGACCTGGTAAGCCGTCGTCTGGCGGCTCATCGTCGAAATCTGGACCACCATCAAAGTCGAAGAAGCCCAGCGGACCAAAACCAGCCCCGACACAGGTCAAGCCGAAGACTGTCGACCACCGGAAGAAGAAGCCGCCACATATGAAGTACACAGAGAAGGAGCTGAAGGTGCCACAACTGAATGGTATTCGACCGGCAGGCGTTTCGAAACCACCAAACGCAAAGAAGGGCAAGAACTTTGTCGACGACAAGGAGAGCATGAATGCGATTCTGGCGATGGTGATGGCGGAGAAAGAAGGCAATATTGAGAGCAAGATGATGCGCGCGCGGCAGATGGAGGAGGTTCGAGAGGCGCGACGGATAGAGGCTGAGAAGCGCACGCAGAGCAAGAAGGAGAGCTTGGAGGACAGAAAGCAGAATATCAAGGACGACAGCAAGAAGCGCCGGCGATCGGAAAGTGAGGTTGCGAAGCCGGTGAAAGAGGAGGCTCAAGGATCGAAGAAGGCGAAGCTCAGGAAACGAGTGAGCTTTGGTTGAGGTGAGACGAGTGAGCTTTGAGGTGAAAACGAGTGAGCTTTGGTTGAGGTGAAAACGACGCTGGCCTCACTACGACTTTATACATGATCTATGTGTATCGTGTGGACATCTGCCGAATATGTACAGCGAAGATCCGGCACCTCCTACCGCTCAGCGGCTACTGCTCATCTTGCAACCGGAACGCTTTCCTCTTCATGGGATCGTAGCGGAATGGGGTTGGAAGACCACCATGTGGACCAGGCTCTGGAACGGACCTTTCGATCTGGCTGAAGTCGATATCACGAGCCATGACGTTTAGGAAATTCGTCGCCTGATATGCAGTAAGCAATCACGATATCTCTGAAAGACAGGAGATCATCTCGTACCGGGCGAACATTCCATCGAGTCCCAGTTCCAAACTCGAACCACCCCAAGTGCCCACCACCGCTTGTGGCGCACATCACCACGAAAGGATTCTGTCGAATCTCCTCATACGGCACACCTTCATCGAAAGCGATCGGATCATCTTTCGCATGGATGGCGAGCATTGGAATTCGCACGGCGAGCACAGAGTCGGAACTGCTAGCATCTCTGTAGTATGCTCCCTCGGTCGGATAGCCCCAAGTAGGACACTGCACCGCGCGGTCGAATTCATGCAGATACTTCAGTCCGTGCATCTTCTCCCGAGTGATCTCTTTGTTCTGCGTGATCTGCTCGGCATGCGTGTCGAAAAGCGCTAGCAGGTTTCTTCCCATGGTCTTGCTGTATACTTCACGTCCGATGTAGCCCCGTTGCAGAGCGACGTTGCTGACCTCCAGTTTCCATGGGTTGCTCACGACCACAGCGGCGGAGAGGAGGCAGTCTGAGCCCTCTTCACCAACGTACTACAGGAAAAACGTTTCGTCTTAGTAAAAGTCCTCATGGTCAATTTACGTACGTGCTTGTCAAAGCTACCCACATTCGTAAGGATATTAGCACCCAAAGAGAACCCGATCCCAAACAGCGGTCTGTTGGGCCAGGTCTTTCGTGCCCACTTGACTACCTGCTTCACATCCCACGTCGCCCGAGCATTGAACAGAACGCTCGTCGTGATCTTTGACCCAGCACAACCGCGAGCGTTGACCACAAGTGCCTCCCATTCAGCGCCTGATATGCCGCCAGCTTTTTCGCCCTCGGACGTCTCCTCAACCAGCGGCTCGAGCACATGCCGGAGGTATGTCTCGTAAGAACCACCGCTAAGACCATGCAGCGTGATGAGCAACGGCTTGGTGTCCTGCGACGGCAGACCCTTGAACTCTTTATCCGTAAAGTAGGTGGTCCGCGGTGGAAGCATGTGGTGTCCAACTCCCATCGGATCCTCTCGCAGTCCCTCATCTTCAGGCCCACCGTCTTTCGCAGACTCGCCAGTCGAAGGCGGAGCGGCTGTCACAAAGTCCACAGCGAAGTGGCCTTTGTACGCAGCATCCTCAGACTCGAAGACTCGGCGCTTGTAGTGGATCTTGGGTCCCTCGTACTTCACGGCTGTCCAGGCTGTCTGCAGATGGCCATTGAAGAGGAAAGGATTGATATTGCATGGTGGAGTCACATCCTTGACCAGCTCAGGTAGAGCTCGTTTGAGGCCCTCTTTCGTCTGCAGGATTAGTGGGTTCTCGGAATGAGTAAATGTCGTCGAGCAGGAGCCCGGGAACCAAGAAAATGCCATGATGCCTGTCCGTGAGGGGATTTGAAATGCGAAAGGTCTCTCGCATCAATGTCCAAGGGAGAACCTATCAAAGAATGTCCTGCCTCGGCCTCCTAGATCGATTCTCCCGACGTGCTTCGGATGTACGCAGCATGTGAAGACGAAAGTCGGCGCAGTCGATCAGAGATGTGAGGTGAAATAGACTTTCCGCGGACCTGATGCCGAGCCCTGGCGTCACTGCAGAGAGCGAGCCTGGAAGCAGCTCTCACAGTTGCCAACCTCACGCGACAACGAATAACTACTACACCTTTCAACTCAAATACTCACGATGTCTGGCGATCGACTCTTTCGCATCAGGTTCCCGAAGCCAGAATGGATGAACAGCGCCAACACCCGTAACGCAGGCGTTTACCTGTCCGGCGCACTGGTAAGCATACTTGCACACCAGGCCATAGTTGCGCAGACCAATACACTGACTAGTGCCAACAGTTCTGCATAGCCCTCTTCGTCCTCGTCGACTCCTCCGTCTACAGTAACTCCCGTCTCAATGGCGCCGACCTACACATCAACTTCGTGGACTGGATCCCCGGCATTTTCTCGTTTCTGGGAATGATTGTAATCAACAGCATTGACAAGACCCGTCTGACCGGCGATACCTTTGCATACTCGGGAGATGGAGTGGCGTGGAAGGCGAGGGTGATTCTGTTCTTGGGCTTTGCGTCTATGGCCGGAGGACTGGCGGGTGGAATCTCGGTATTGGTGTTGAAGTATATCACGGCTGGAGCGGAGGGCATGACCCTGTGGTTTGGAGTGTCAAATTTGATCGCGAATGCGTTGGTGATGTTCAGGTATGTCGGCAAGCAAATGACGCCTTGTCTTGGGCACATACTGACTATTGCATTAGCTCCGTTGTGCTTTGGGTGAGCCAGAACATGGAGGATGATTACACCTACAACCTTGCACTTTGAGGACACGGGACGGGAGACAAGATCTAGCAACCGTAGCAATTGGAGTATGGACTACCATGCGATCGATCCGATACCTTCTTTCGTCAAAAGATATTCTGGTGAATCTCGTGCGAGGGCCGAGTCACCGACCTGCTGGTCACGAGAAAAGTGAGCCTCCACATGTAGAATTGCGCAGCACCGATTCAATCGTACATTGAAGCCCATCTGTGGTGTTCATTTTCAAGCATTGACTTGTATGATACAGCATCTTCAAGACTCCACAAGTGTGAGGCTGCCCCGCGAGATCTTCGCCGAGTGTCCTTGAGTCCGACCGACCCCTATTTGTCTGCAGGGCCTCATCATCTCGTCTCGTTATACGGTACACTGTCCGGTTCTCTCTCCTGCCTCTTCAAGTGATCGCTCGCATGGTTTCGTGTTCGGGTGGTTTAGACGAGCTTCTTTACTGCGCTGACAGCGAATGGGGCTGCGTATCAATCAGTCATTATCCCGCTCGCATGTCGTATACTTGTCTTACACAGGTAGAGGAGAACGCAAGACCCAATCATGCCGTACACTGCCTGGGTAGCCACAGCCTCTTGTTGGCGAAGCTCCTCGGCGGAAGGGGGCGGTGGTGCTACACAATGATCAGAACTGGGCCTTCTCTGGCGAAGTGTGTATACATACGTCCTCCGAACATGTTGATGTAATTGAAGTGTTGTTGGATATGGTGATAGGATTGTGTATTTTTGAGAAGACGTCAGTTTCCTTCAACTTTATTGCGGGTTCTGACACGGGCCGCCGAAGCTCTCCAAACGCGCAGCTCGATTGCCTGCTGCTGAACTTCACTCCCATCAACTCCAACCATACCACTGTTTCCATCTCTCCACAATTCTCTCACCGCAGCGACAACATCAAGACATTCACCTCTGCCGTACCTGAATCGCCAATATGTTCCGGAACAACTATGACAACGACTCCGTGACATTGTGAGCTCACCTGCACAGACGAACGCATGATGGACTTACGCTCATTGACTTGTCACAGCTCTCCCCAAGGCCGCATCTTCCAAGTCGAATACGCACAAGAAGCTGTAAAGCAAGGTTCCGTGGTCGTCGGCATCGTCAGCAAGACACACGCAGTCCTCGCCGCCCTCAAGGTATTTCGGCCATCGATTCAGCCACCATTGCGGCGCCCATACATCTAACACCTCTCCAGCGCAACGCGGAAGAGCTATCATCGTACCAACGCAAAATCATCGCGATTGACGCACACTATGGCATCGGCCTCGCTGGTCTCGCTTCCGACGCACGAGTACTCTCCAACTTCATGAAGCAGCAGTCCCTCGCCTCTCGATTGACCTACGACCGCCCCATCCTCCTTTCCGAGATCACATCGCGCATCGGTGACCGCGCTCAGACAAACACCCAGCACTACGGCAAGCGACCATACGGCGTCGGGCTGCTCATCGCCGGTGTCGACGCCAAGGGTCCTCACCTCTTCGAGTTCCAGCCCAGCGGAGTTACACAAGAGATGATTGCATGTGGTATCGGCGCGCGCTCGCAGATGGCTAGAACATACCTGGAGCGGAACCTGGATGAGTTTGAGGGTGCAAGCCGGGAAGAGCTGATCAAGCACGCGCTGCGGGCGCTCAAGGACAGCTTGAGCCAGGACAAGGAGCTCACGATCGACAACACAAGCTTAGGAATTAGCGGCGTAGACGAGGCGTTCAAGCTGTACGAGGGGCAGGAGATTGCGAACTGGCTGGAGACGACGTTCGAGAACAAGCCTGAGGGTGGTGAGGGCGCGGAGAGCATGGAGGTGGATTCATGATAGATACCTCTGGGTACAAGCACGCGGGGCACGGCGAGGCGTCCCGAATGACTGTGCGCGAATGCCATTCAACATGAGCGATGTTGGCATCGTGTCTGATCGTTGCGCCCAACAAGATTAAAGTCAACGGATGACTGATGCGGCGAGAAATTGAACAATCGTCAACGCGTCGTTGCTCATAAGCTAGTGTCACATGCAGCAAAAATCAGCAGTACATCCGTCCAAGCGTGCATCAGTGAGCATGGGAGGCTAATATACAGTAGGAATAAGCGAGCAGAACTCCCAATCAAGCGTACTGGTAAGTGTGCATGTCTGTTGCTTTGGCATGCTGAGAGGTGATGCAGACCACGTTTTCACCCACGGAAACGTTCCAACTACTACCAACAAAAGAACGAAACAAGCTCCCAGGTCACACCAACAGCTTCCCACCCACCGATCATGGCGAACTCTTCGACACCCCTGGCACAAACATGTCCATTCGATGGAACTGGACCACGTTCTCGGTCGTCGAGCAACACCGAGCCTCCTCCAATACATCCCGCGCTCTGACACCACTATCTCTCCGCACCTCAACGAGACAAGTTGCCATTGCCGAGGACTTGCTTCTCCATCCAGTCGATATGCTTCGAGGTAACCGCTGCGTGTAGTAAATGCTCACATGGACGTATGTACATGGTGGCCGAGTGAGGAACATGTCCACCCAGGATGCCCTTGAAGATCCGCTTGCTCGCAGCTGCGAGCTGAGGAAGCGGATGGTGTTATCCTGCGATGGAAAGACTGGATTAAAGGTCACGTCCACGTACACAACTGCCTTGGCTCGTGTGGTTCCATCGTTCAGCCGCGGTGGCACGGGTGATGAGTTCTGCTTCATTCGTTGTTCGCGAGTTTTGCTTTCACCGTAGACGCTGTTGTTCCGTATGGTCTTCGGTTGAGATCGTTGTTGCAGATCACCACTGCGAAAGGTGCCTCGTTGAAGCTGTGGCGAGTGTTGGATCGCCTCACGCCATGTCTTGCAGACGCGTTCCATGCGGAACAATTCTCTGAGCGATAGATTGAGAAGGACCATCTCCAGTAGTTCTGTCGTTTCCAATGTTCGTAGGGCAGCCATGATGGTCTTTGTGGCTTGCCCAATGTCATTCCAATAGAGATACGAGACGAATGTACGTCGAACAAGTAGGTACTGCAATGTGCAGCCAAGAGCGAAGGACAGGGCTCGTAAGTCGCACTGAACGGCTTTTCAGAGCGTGCGAAATCGAGTGGACACCATTTCCAGCGAACTCACTACATGGCGCTCATCGAGCCCGTTTATACAAAGTGCCCAGAATTGTAGCATAGTGCCGAGCAACGTGCCCAGGACGCCCAGACAATGCCGCGGAGCAGCATATGGAGAAACAGTATGTCACTGGTTGTTGGGGACTCGAGATGCATAATGCAAGTCCCACTGTGATATCGCCTCGTCGATCAGAGCCGTGGCTGTGTGATGTACGAGGGTGGTGGATGGGAACCACTGAGAGGAGACAGGAGTGAGGTAGGGAGATGTCAGAGGCTCAGAGCCCGTCAGTGTGGGAACAGTGGGAAGTCTGGTCGGGAGATCGTCATGATCCCCAGGATTTGCACGTGCGCAGCGGGATGTGCATGGATAGCTAGCTTTCTTCGAGACACCAAACGAACACTTGCATTGAGCATCTGCAAAGTGACTCGCCCGCCACGACTTTACGATGTTCAAGAAGAAGCCTACGATCAAGCCACTCGCAAATCTCAAGTCCTCAGACCGCCGCAAACTAGCGGACCAGATTATCCAGGACTATCAGCTCGACCTTCAGCAAGCAAGTGACAGTCAGACACCCGAGGAGAAGGCCGAAGCGACCGCCACTCGAACAAGTCTGCGCAATGCTCTACTACCAGAGAACACCCAGTCCGCCCGCTTCGTTACCAGCCATGGGCCAGATCTGAGGAACGCATCGGGGACAATCTACGTCGGCGCTCAAGATGGACAGGAAGCAAGAGTGCTGTGGTTTCAAATCGAGGGAAGGATATACCCATCAGTGTACACATTATGGCGAAATCCGAACTTTGTCCCATTACTGCATACCCACGAGTTCGTGATGTCGAAACTTCAAGGAGGTGCCGACCTGATGACCCCTGGACTTGCAGCTGGACCACCATTCCCACCAAAGGCGAAGAAGGATACAATAGTAGCGATTGCCAGTATAGAAAGACCGACGGTTCCAATGGCAATGGGCTTCTGTGCGATCGACGTGTGTGCATTGGACAAAGTACAGGGTGCCAAGGGTCATGCCGTGGAGAACATGCACTGGGTGGGAGATGAGCTATGGAGCTATAGCGTGGCAAGTCGACCAGGGCAACAGCCTCCGGATGAGATCGAAGGATGGGGCAAGGTACTCGAAGAACGAGGCTTAACAGAGAAGGTGGATTCGCTGAAGCTAGACGATGGGGAGGAGGACGGTGGAGTGTCTCTGCAGCCAGCTCCAATTGATGGTAGTCGAGAGGACCAGCATGATGACGAGCAGCCGACTGCAACGAAAGAGCTTTCGCAGAAGGAAATCGACGACGCTTTCCGCAATGCATTCCTGTACGGCGTGCATACACACAAGAAATCAAACCCAAACACGGCCAAATACGGTTTGGTCTTCCCCTTATCTCAGTCGTTCATCATGTCCGCTCTGGTCCAACCCTTTTTACCAGCATTCACACCCGAACTCAACGCACAACTACAGATCAAGCGATCGTCGTGGAAGACGATCAAGAAATTCATCAAGAGCTTGGACAAGGCCAAGATCCTGAAATGCAAGGACAAAGATGGCAACGAGACGGTCATCACGGACATCGATTTCGAGGATCCTACCATTCTCAACTTCAAGTCATACCGGCTTCCAAAGAAAGAAGCCGCTGGAGGAGCTACAGATGGTAAAGGCGAGCCCGAGAAGGCTGATGCGGCAGACGACTCCATCGGCCAGAAGCTGCAGGTCATGCTGAGCTACCGCCCCTCATCCAAGCTGCAGCCACTGTTCGATGCGACGAATGCACACAAGTCCCACTACACGCCGCCTGAGGTTCGCGAGTTGGTGACTGCGTATCTGGAATCGGAGAATTTGATATCTGCAACCAACAAACGGTTGGCGAAGCTCAATCCTACTCTCGCCAACTCGGTCTTTGATGGCAGCGGATCGTTGGACAAGGAGGTCCTGGCCAAGGGCTCGGTTCCACGAGACGCACTCATCGACCGCATACTCCACGCCATGGCCACCTCATATACGATCGTACGGAACGGCGAAGAAGTCAAAGCAAAAAGCGGTGCGCCACCTAAAATTCACATTACATTAGAGACACGCAGTGGAAACAAAACTGTCACGAAGGTCTCTGGCCTGGAAGCATATTACATCAATGCGCGACCACTTGCGGACGAGCTGAGAAAGACGTGCGCTGGCTCGACGAGTGTGGAGCCTCTTGCAGGCGCCTCGAAAAAGAACGAGCGCGAGGTCATGGAGGTCATGGTACAGGGTCCGCAGAAGGATGCTGTAGTGAAGGCTCTGGAGCGTAGAGGCGTGGACAAGCGATGGGTAGAGGTGCTAGACAAGACCAAGGGCAAAAAGCGATAGATGTTCAAGAATAATCATGTTGCTACTACAGATGTAATAGATCCAAAATTACTTACCATGTTTCATCCTGCAAAAGCATCGGGATAATCACTAATTCTTCTCAGACAACACTTCGCTGGTGGGAAGCGATACACGAGAGACGCAGCTTCGGTTGCGCGAACAGCTTGCGGCAGCAGTGTGCTCTGGGTTTCCGCTGCTCATTGGTCCCCCATTGCAATTTCAACACCTACGTCTAGTTACGATACTGCTATCGAATTGGCGTATCGCGTGGCGTTGACATCATGTGATGCGTGATAGGTCAATCGTGGTATTGTTTGAGGGTATTGTCTTTTGTGGTCCATCTAGAGTACAGTCGCCATGCTCTTATTTACAACCAATTCTCTGCTGCTCCAGCGATGCGATGCGCCTAGAATGGGTTGTCCTCTGGGGGGATCTCCTTGTTGTAGAAGCTTCGAATGAACGGGATCTTGTCGAGAATATCTACGGTTGCATTAGTCCCGTTGCTGAAGATGATGTCCTCGAAGTGTGATCGTACCTCTCTGGACCTTTGGGATGCCGTCGAAGAAGTAGATCGCAAAGATGCCAGCGGCCACGCCGAACCCTCCGGCGAGTTGTCCGGCGCGCAGGAGGTGCTGCGTGGTGATGCCGTAGAAGTTGTATGGAATCTTGTACCTAGTACAGATATCAGTCGCCGGCTCGCCTGCTTGGACAGTCTCGAAGAGCCTTACTGAGGACCGTACTTGCTACGGAATGTCTCGTAGCTCACTGGCTGTCTCCAGGGCTGGACACCACTCCTGCCATCTTTTCCCAGGTAGCCACCGCCGACCTAGAGTCCGTCAGTATCCGCCATTGAAGGGAGACGTCGAAAGGAGTGTTTCCGCACCATCCGCGCGAGTGTGGGCTGCATTGTGTCGGTCGCAAAGTGTCGCGAAAGGAACCTGGATCTGAAAGGGCGATCTTGAGTCGCAATGAGAGGGTATCGTGGCCGTCCGGTTCCTACTGCGGTGCGAGGCGGGAGAAGTCTGAAGTCGAAAGGCGATGAAGTCAAAGCAGTGAAGCGGCTCGGGCCAATCCGGAGCTACCTCCTACCATATTCGCACCTGCCCCAGGAACCACCGTGGAAGGTACCACATTCTTGCAACAATCAACCTTGAAAGCTTCACATGCAATGCACAACTTACGATCTCTCGCTACTGGCATCGACACGTGAGCGCGCTCAATACGACATAAGCGCAATGCAGCGGACCAAGCTTACCGGGTGTGGACATGGAAAGCACCACTCAGAGCTCCAGCAAAGTCACAGGTTCGTGCAGTTCAAAGCTACCGTTCGATCGCGGTCTTGATACAAAATGTTCTTCATCGCGGAACGCAGAGCTGAGATCTTGTCGCAGTGGAATATCATGACCCGTCCGGACTCTTTCCGTTAGTGGCGCCCGACCTTATCTCTCGACTACCGCTACGAAACCTCAACTGGCACTCACCTCCGAGGCCATTGCGCCAGATCCGATCCCTCCACGTTGACTTCGTTGCGGATACTGCGTTGCAGGATGGAGGCAGGCCCGAGCTCGCGCGTACCGGCTCCAATGGCCCGAACAGCCTGGACATTGTTCGGAGTGGTGGAAAGCTTGTGCCAAAGGAGAGACGACATCAGATCCCAGGCTTCAGGACGAGTCCATACTTGAAGGTCTACATCTTGCGCTGCGATGATAAGGAGGCGTACAAGGAGAACGATCGTCAGAGGGTACGGGAGTGGATTCGCAGCAACGTCACCGCGAGCGGGAAGCGCGATGATCACGATGCGTTCGAGTGGATGATACTGCATGTGGTCATACCTGGCACACCCGCTGCAAGCGAACCAAGATGGCGGGAGAGCTCGAATGATCCTGACGAATTGAAGGAGCGGAAGGGCGGTCCAAAGTGGCCAGGCAAAAGCACACGGACAGTGTTCGACCGGCTTCGGGCAGACTTCAATGAAACTGGCAAGGCTGCTCAGGACCGTGTTTCACAGATCAGGCTGGTCAAGGAAAGGATACCAGCAGATCTGGTGTCATTTCTTGATGGCGTGACGAGCCTCGAGGAGTCTGTACAGGAACGCGAGAATGCGTGGAACGATGTCATCACAAAATTCAAGACGCTTATCCTAGCGCCCTTTGATCGAAGAGTCCGTCACTACGAAGCCGATATTGCTGAGCAAGATTCTCGACGGTCTTTGCCGGGCTGGAACTTCTGTACCTTCTTCATCCACAAAGAGGGGCTAGCCAAGGCACTGGAAAGCATAGGCCTGGTTGAAGATGCTCTCGCTCTGTATGACGAGCTTTCGCTTGGCCTGGAGACCATTATACGGGACATTGCTGCAGGCCGGGCTGAAGGGACAGCGACGAGCTTTGCGCCATTCACCAACGACATCAAGGACCGCATTGCTGGGGGTTCTTCACCAAGGACTAATGATGCATACGATGATATGATGACCATGAATAATGACGCTGCGACTCTTTTTAGCAAGGACTATCGAGAACGCATTGTGCGCAGCAATATTTCTGTTTTTGACTTCATCTGCTACCTCTACTCAAGACAGAAGGTGTTGGTATTGCGGCTGGCCAACGCGAAGTCAGTGCGTGTTGAACTAGGCGCCAGCCCTAGTAAGGAGGGTGGTGAAGATCTCGTCCTGACCTCAGAGCTCTGCTGGCGTGCCTCGACATTCATTCACAACGCGGCCAGAACTCTGAGGCAGGATGTCAATACGGGGTGATTAGCTTTCCACCAATCTTTGCCACTGCGGTGCTTTCGCTAACGCATATTCCAGCGTCAGATTGGGCAAACTAAGTTACTCGCCAAGCGAAATCGAAAGCATTGTCTACTCGTGGACCTGGGCAGTGGCTGGCCAGGTGCTCGAGCAGACAGCAGCTCCTGCCTTACTGAAGCTCACCCATCGCAACGGACCTGACTCGTCTACGCTCACAAACGGGGCTCCCAAACGTACCGATCTCAGCATGGGAATGGGTGCCAACACGCATCCGCAGCGGACCGCTAGTCTATCACGTCCCAAGCCCGACCCGGTCGAACATGATCTCGCATTGTCACGGCCAAAAAGTCAAGGCGACAGACCTCCGTCAAGTTCAGGACTCCAGCTAAACTATCTCGGTGGATTGCCAGGGCAGGCAGAGCTCGCCACGTATCGCGCCGAGTTGATTGTCGTCCGTCGAAAGATGCTTGAACAATTAGCGAAATTGCACGGGTGGTATGCTGGCTGGGAGTTTGCAAGGCATACCAGGAGAGGACTCGAAGACATCGATCTTCACGACGAGGCTACGGAGGCTGAAGTTGATGCAAAACAGAGCTCTGAGATTATTGGACCAGGTCTGCGGAACGTACTGCGCACACAGCAGACTTTCGAGGCAACTTTCGAGCTATTGACAGAATCCGCCATCCGGCACTACTTCACAGCCACTCAGAGCAAATTTGTGGAAAAATTGACGGGCGATCTGGCGATCCTCAAGTGCCAGCAAAAGGATTATGAGAAAGCTGCAGCCTACTTCGAGGTCATTGTGACCCCCACGAACATGGACAGCTGGAACTCCACCGACCTTGAGACGCTCAGCTCATACTGCGAATGTCTGAAGCAGCTGGAACGGAAAGGCGACTACACACGAGTCGCGCTTTCTCTCCTCTCCAAGGTCGTAAGCAGACGGACAGAGCACAGAGTACCTCGCTCTCGCCCAGGCGTAAAACCCGCCGGCGATGCCATGATCGATGTTGCAAGCCTCTGGTCGAACGCCATTGCAGCGTCTGAAGCTCTGCCAGATCACAGTACCCATCCGTTGAGACGCTTCTTCTCAGGTGTTCGTCTCAATCCACAATTGCGACACGACTCCACCTCCGATGGATTCAGCCTATTTCTAGAATTCTCAAACGCCTTAGACGAGGGTTTACAGGTGGATGAGGTTACTGTTCGACTGGTGGGCGTAGACGACACAAGCTCGGAAATCTGGCTGAGGAATGACGCTGGTCCTGTCAAGCTCATGATGGGTCATAACGAGGTCCCAGTCACGACGACAACGGTCACATTTGGCCCTTATTCGGTCGACAAGATCGTTGTAAGTGCGAAAAAACTTCGCTTTGTGGATGAGATGAGATCCGAGCCGACTGCGTCGGTTTTGAGTCTCACGGGCACCGGCCCGCCCGTAATTGTGCCATCCCAATCGCCGCCGTTCGTCTTCGTCTACCCGCCGCAGAACGCATTCAGCGCTGCCGTCACACGTTCGAGGAATGTCCATATAGACAAGCGTCGACACTTCGACGTCTCGCTCCATGCTGGAAATGATGATATACAGAGCGCAGAAGTCAGACTGAAGCCGGCATCTGCCGGTCTACGCCTATGGCTGGCAGACACCATCGCAGACGACATCGATCGGGCCTCGGGCAACAAGACTGGTGATTTGCAGTTCGGAATGCTTGAAGCCAATGCCTCTGCACTTATCAGGATACCATACTCCGTGGAACAGGCTACCAAAGAACTTGCAGTCCGGCTGGAGGTTCGCTATACTACCGAAAAAGGTATTTTCACCTTCCTGCAGTCATTCAAGATCACGAACGAGCTGCCTCTCGACGTGGACGTGAACGACGTCTTCCATCTGGACGCTCTCTACTCGAGATTCACAGTACGCACAACGACTCGAACGCCCTTGTCTATCCTACAGGCTCAACTTAGCGACTCGCTCGTGTACGCCGTCGAGGCGCCTCCAATGCTGCCTTTGCCACTGGCTGTGTTTGGCTCACAGCCGGCCAAGTTGGTGTACAAGATCACACGGAAGACGCCCACTAACGACGTAGATTTGAAGAAGGATGCTGCCCTTGCCCTGGAACTGTGCTATATGCCAACAGACGAATTGCTTACGGCTTGCCTTCGCGAGTCATTCCTAGAAGATCTTGAGCAGAGTGCGTTCTCCCACTTGCAACGCCTGCTTCTCCCGCTACTAGTTTCACGCTTTCAGCAATCCGTTCAATACCCGGATCTCGAAATGGCTGCAGTAATCGGGGAAGTCAGACTGCCAGATTACGATGCCGTAGGCTGGTGGGAGCTGGTCAGAACTCTTCCGGAAAGCATCCGGGATGGGCTGGAAGCATGGCTCCGGAGCTGGCACACACAGCACAGCGTTCTGACAGTACACAAGACTCAGACACATGCCACCGAGGCACATAAAATCACCATCTCTGTGGACGTGCCCAATCTGGATGTTGTCTTCAGCGCTGTTCTGACACTACCGCCATCTGCGCAGTCAATCCAGGGTTATCCTCCCATCTTCAAGATGGGAGCATCGATCAAGGCAGACCTAGTGATCAAGCACACGAAGAACTGGAGTGCTCAGAGCATCTTTCCAAATGTACCGCGCGTCAAGTTACACGGTGGAGAAGACGCTGAATCGACCTTTGTGGTCGATATCGGCGCAGATCAAAATACTTGGCTAGTCGGTGGTCAACGACGCCGCCACATGACTTTGGAAGGGCAACCATCAAAGACAATCAGCATTCTTCTGGTACCTTTGAGGCCAGGCCGACAGGCTCTTCCCAGGCTCTTCCGACTGTCGAGATCACACCCCAATCGACGGATAGCGATACAAGTGGACCTAATGCCAACGGCAAGACCGTGTCCTGGGAGTGCTGCTACGAGAGTGCCGGACAGGCTGTACAAATCATTCAGGACAGGAGGTCCTCGAGAGTGTACATTGAAGAGTCACCCACGGCACCTGCGATGCCTTCATCTCGACCAGGTACGGCTTCGACAAGGGATCTCGGGCTGCCAGGGGATGTATGATGTCAGCAAGATTAATGTTTAACAACGAGTCAATTCTTGACGTGCTGGGAAATGCAGCTCCTTGGAACAAAAGGTCGCCCACGATGTGGTCGCAACGATGAAGAGGTGCCAAATACTCCATCAATGTCATGCAGCCTCGTGATTCTACAACCTTGCTGGTGAGTTGCTCTGTGCAGACGCCTGCAATACCCACCTGCACTCTTCCATGATCCATCCCGTCTTGTTCATACCGGTCTGGCGGGATCATCTGAGGCGAACACGCACTGCTGCATCCCACAACGTGGATCCCATTCGCACGACACAACAACGTATGCCCATCCCGTTCCCCCAACATCTTGTCGGTGAACACCCAAGCATCAGCGCGACGGCCGTTGTGTCAAAAAGTTACAGCAGCACGCAATCGCGGGGTAGAGGATGGCGGGGCCGCGCCTAAGATTGTGCCATTGCTCCAAGCTGGGAGACTCCCGAACGAGCGTCACCAAGGAGGATTCAAGTCACCTAGCAACAAAGACCCTGCCCTTCTCACTCCGATCTTCGTGGGCAATCATCTTCTCTTTCTTCTCCTCTAAAACATTCCGCCCAAGGTTCCCTCTCCAGCAGCATCTCGCCTCCAACAGATCGAAGAACAAGTCGTCGAAATGAGTGACGAAGCTCCGACCCAGAGGTTCGAGACCCTGCAACTGCACGCAGGTACGATCTCACAGCTTCAACAATATTTCTCGAGCTTCTCACTGACAAGAAAATCACTCCCACAGGTCAAGAACCCGATCCGACGACCAAGTCTCGCGCCGTACCGATCTATGCCACCACATCCTACACCTTCAATGACTCCGCCCACGGTGCGAGGCTCTTCGGCCTCAAGGAGTTTGGCAACATCTACTCCCGCCTCATGAACCCAACAGTCGACGTTCTCGAAAAGCGAGTAGCTGCTTTGGAAGGTGGCGTAGCAGCTGTGGCTACGGCATCCGGCCAGGCTGCTCAGTTCATGGCCATTGCCAATCTTGCACAAGCCGGCGACAACATCATCTCCACCTCCAACCTGTACGGCGGCACCTACAACCAGCTCAAGGTCTTCTTTCCACGACTTGGAATTAAGACCAAGTTCGTGAACGGCGACAATCCTGCGGACTTCAAGGATCTCATCGACGAGAAGACCAAGGCCATCTACCTCGAGACCATTGGCAACCCCCGATACAACGTCCCCGACTTGGAGGCTATTGCGAAGATCGCTCACGATGCGGGCATCCCGGTCATCGTGGACAACACCTTCGGTGCGGGTGGCTACTTCTGCCGTCCCATCGACCACGGCGCGGACATTGTCGTGCACAGCGCAACCAAGTGGATCGGAGGACACGGCACCACCATCGGCGGGATTGTCGTCGACTCCGGCAAATTCGACTGGGGTACTGCAGACGCCCGCAAGCGCTTCCCACAGATGAGCGAGCCATCAGATGGCTACCACGGACTCAAGTTCTTCGACACATTCGGCGCCATCACTTTTGCCATTCGTCTGCGCGTTGAGATTCTCCGTGACTTGGGCGCAGCCCTCAACCCCTTCGCTGCACAGCAGCTGATCCTCGGAATCGAGACTCTGAGCTTGCGCTGCGAGCGCCACGCTCAGAATGCTCAGAAGCTGGCGGAGTGGCTAGAGAAGAACCCGAATGTCGCGTGGGTCAGCTACCCAGGTCTCGCGAGTCACAAGTCCCACGAGATCGCGAAGAAGTACCTCCCACGAGGCTTCGGAGGCGTTCTGTCGTTCGGTGTCAAGGGCGGAGAGCAAGCCGGTAGCCAGGTCGTCGATGGCTTCAAGCTTATCTCCAACTTGGCCAATGTCGGTGACTCGAAGACGTTGGCTATCCACCCGTGGACCACCACGCACGAGCAGTTGAGCGATGAGGAGAAGATTAGCAGTGGTGTGACTGAGGCGAGATATTCTGTTCTGATACTAAGGATTGTCAAGTACTAATGTTATGTGTGCAGGACCTCATCCGCATCTCCGTCGGCAACGAGCACATCGACGACATCATCGCGGACTTCGAGCAGTCGTTCAAGTCCTCTGCCACCAAGCCCAACCAGCAAGGCGGTGACAACGCCAACGTCACCGGCGACGCGAATGCTCCTACCAAACCGACTGTTTAAGAAGCAGACGAGCAAGTGGAGGGAGAGAAGATTGGATATACCCGGGAAGAGAGAGCTGGATGTAGCGTAGCAAGGATAGGAGGAATATGAGAAGAAGGTCTTTGTTGCAGTGAAATGGAGCCAGTTCGGTGTGCCATCGTTCCATGGGTCAGCCGTGATCCTGTCGCAGTTGCGGTACGACACCGCTGTCCCGGTTCTTTCGCAACATTACCGCCTCGGTGATGTCTGCCACTTCCACCGCCGAAGAGTGTCCTACGTACGTCTGGCACTCTGCGGAGCGGGTGCAACGCGAGAATAGAGTTGCGGGAAGAGACGGACGAGCAAGGCTAGCCTGCAGTTCTATCCTATGCCACGCTGCTGTGCATCAGACATGTGAAAGTCCCGCCCTTCTTATCTCAGCAAGCACAGACTCTTCAGCGAGGAACTTTGCATTTTAGCGTGAATTGAAGACCCCACAAGACCCCCATACACCCCGAACCAATAGAACGACTGGATTTGATTAGTAAGGTCGAAGTTCCTCGCGAAGCGTCTAAGAGATTTTGGTTCTATCTTTAGTAAAGTACGTTTAGGAATTCGACTATATATAAATATACTTATTAACTATTACCTTAATATTATCTCTACTATCTCCGAACCGGGTATAATCGTAAGCGCCGAAGCTAGTTTATATATTATCTATATTTTAATAGAGATAACGGTATATATATACCTTCGCGACGAAAGGCGTATTTAAGTAGTATATTTAGAATTTTAGTATCTACGCCGGCGACGACGACGACGATAATACTACCCTTCCTATACTCTAATAATACCTTACGCCGCTTCGAACTAGCGGGCGTACTAGCCTTATAGAAAGAGATATCCGAAAAGAGTAAGATCCTATAAATATAATACGCCTATCGATCTACTATTTTTATCTATCTAGTACTAGGCTAACCTCTATTCGTCGAGCGTAGAGTAGGTATAGTTAGTAGCGACGGCGTCGCTATAACCCCCTCGTAGACCTAATCTATATATATTCGGCACTCGTTATAGTCGTAGTTGTATATATTTATATCTATAGGCTCGTATTACTATCGATTTCGTTAGTACCTAGTTTACTCTAATATACCCTAAACGACCCTATCTTACCCTAACGTACTCCGATATACCCTAATATACCCCGAACGACCCTATCTAATCGCTTATTACCTAGTAGTCGTTTAGTATCCTTTTCCTTCGGCGTTCCCTATTATTCTTAGGCGATTATAGCCCGACCTAACTAAACCCGACCTATCCTAATATACCCTAACTAACCCTATATATCTCTTCTTACTAGACCGGAGTCCTACGTCGTCTTCTCCTAGCCGATTACTTTATAACCTAGTTATCCCCGACTAACCCTAATATATCCCGAAATAACCCTATCTACTCCGACGTAACCCGAATAGTTAAGTTACGATAGTACGTCCTCTAAAGAAGGTCGATAGGCGAAAGAAGTCGTATAAGCGGACTTAGAGTCGATAAGTACTAGTTGTCGGCGAGGTATATCGATCTTCCTATATTATTCCTACTACTAGAGCTCCGGATAAGGAGATAAGGAATACTCTATAGCCTACGGCCGGAGCTTTCTATATTCGTATTAATCTTATCCCGACCTTAGCTATTACTAAGCTCTATAAGGTAGTAAAGGAGTATAAGGACTACGTCCCTCTTTAAAAGACGGTATTAAAGCTATGTCTTAGGCGATTGTTTAGCTTCCCTCTACGAGAAGAGTAGACGTATATACTTCGTCGATTAATATACTATAAGGGTAATACGCTCTTAATCGCCCGTACTAGGTTTAGTAAGAGTATAATATTCTACGCCTTCTCTATATTAACGCGTAAGGTTACTATTTAGATTATCCCGATTAGTAAACTCGGTAAAGAGTAGACGGCCGATATTATTTACATTAGCGGTAGTATAGCTAAGGTAGTACTATTAACGTCGGAGGCGAAGAAGAAATAATAAGGCCTACTTACCCTTATCGGTAATAGGTAGTATACTAACGTACTACTAGGACTAGAATAGGCGTTATCTAAAGTATTTAGGATATAGCTAAAGAAGCTATCTTTATCTACGAGTAACTAAGTTCCTAGGATCGGTATAGTAGCGATCGACGAGTACTATACGATCGTAACTTAGGGTAAGGAGTTCCGTAAGACGTTTATATAACTCGGTAAGCTTCGTAAGCTATTAACTAAGGATGTCGTATAGTTTAGATACTCCGCTACGCTCGGTAAGAAAGCGGAATAGATAGTACTTCGGTCGGCTAGGTTTCGGGCCCTTAGGCGTAATACCTACTAAACCGAGGTTATATATATAACCGTCGATCGACCGGATATTATAATCGTACTACGGCTAATAGTACGAGGGAAGCTCGGAGGGTTCGAATAGTTAGGTAAATTCCTAGAGTATATAGTAACTAATAGTTAGGGAACTCTATATTATATCCCTAAGACTATAATATTTATTAATAGACTTAGAAGAATTACTAACGGTGTCGAGTTCTTTTATAAGGCGTTAGTACGTATAATATACGGTGCGGCCCTAGCTAGTCGATATATTAGTAGTCCTAGTATCGGTTATAATATCCTAAAGATCGTTCGGTCGTTTACGTCCGATATACTGCCGTTCGATAAGGAGGCGACGTATAGAGACTTTAAGAATAAGGGTTCTACTACCCGTATAGTCTTTACGACTATCTTACTCGGTATAGGGGTTAATATACCCGACGTAGAGCGAGTAGTAGTCTAGCGCTTCCCTATTAGTATAGACCTCGGTAATATATAGTAGCGGTTAGGTAGAGGTAGATATAGTAAAGGGCGTACTAGTATTAGCTATATCTTCCTCCCGTACTAGGCCTTTAGTAGTTAAGGCTAGTATCGTTGCGATATGCCGCCGCTATATAAGGCTATAGGTAAGAAGGGTAAGGACGAAGGGAAGGCGAAGGGGAAGAAGAAGCGTAAGTAAGGAAGCCGTAATTAGCTAGTATCTAATCGGAGGTAGAGTCGTCTAAGTTAGGTATATATTGTCGATAGTTTAGGCTCCGAGCCTAAATCTACGTAGACCCCGGGTTAGTACGTTTAACCCCTAAACAATTCCTAATACCCCGGGCTAAGTATAAATACCCCGACTAATATCGCGACTACCGAGCTAGTACTACCGTTCTAGTCGAACATAGATATCGCGTAACGCCGGGCCTTACCCGTCGAGTAGAGGGACTTATACGACACTTCGTACTACCGTAAGGTGTTCCTCTCGTTTTTAGGCGAATATCGTTTACCTATTAGTACCGCTAGAGTACCTATAGATAAGAATAGGTACTATAGTACGTACAATCTAGATCGATTCGCGGCTAGTTCGTTTGCGCTCGCTTCCCCTCTAGTAGTATTAGTATACCCTCGCAAGTATATACGTACGTAGTTCGTACTATAAGCTATCGAGTTATAGGCCCGAGAGAAAGTTAATACGGCGTATTAATACGCCGGCCGTAGGATAAACCTACCGACTAATACCTAGATCCCTACGGAGTTGTATTAGGAGCTCGTATATATATTTGTTAACGATAGTAAGTATAAGGATATAGACGACCTCTTAAAGAGAATGCTAGCGATACGATTATAGCGCTAGTAGACTATCGAGATAGGTAAGATCCTCGCGCTATTAATACTAGACCTCGTATCGGCTAGTTTAGCGATATACTATAACTATAGGGTTACTAGAAAGTATACGAAGGAATCGCAGTCGTAGTCGTAGTTGTAGTCGTAGGAATCGGACGTAGTAGACGAGGCCTTACTACCGCCGGCTTAATAGATTAAGTATATCGACTCGAGGGATAACGCCCTTACTATCTATATTAAATTAAAGAACATAGCCGACCGTATAGCTATAGGCAGGCCTTCGGCAGCTCTAATAGTAATACCTACGGCGAATGTCTATTATTTATTCGCTACCGGGACCTCTTTTAACGACTCCTTTGTCGCTAGTTCGACTATCGATAATAGGGCTACTAGTATAGCGATATCGTTTAAGGGGGATTTCTTACCGGATACCCTTCGTCTATTAAATAATAGCTATTTATAGTCGGCCGCTGCTCTAATTCCCTCGTCTCCGCTAATAGAGGGCGCGTAGTATAGTCGTAATTGCGAATACTAGTTATCTCCCTCGTATAGCGAGGATTTTATATTGTCTTCGCCGACTTAACGACAATACGTCGGCTTATATATAATGCTACCTCTACGGTAGGTTGTTCTACTATCGGCAGTCGATATTAGCGGGGGGCGTAGCGCTAGTACATTGCCTTACGTAATATCGTCGCCGTAGTAAAAGCCTCGACCGGTACCGTCGCTACTTATATACTACCGGTATATAGATCCGAAAAGTCTCCTACCGTCTAATAATAAATTGCTACCCTCCGGATAGTATACGTACCGTTTCGCGTCGGAATTCGATACTAATTTACTATATCCTACGATAACTAGTAATTTTACTATAGAACCTACGAGAAAACGGACTACCCCTATCTACCCTATCTCTCCCTACTGTTAAATTTTATAAATTACTACGTTCTCTACCGCCCCCGGTAGCTAGATTATAAATTATTACGTCCTCTACTGCCCCCGGCAGCTAGATTTTACAAATTACTACGTCCTCTACCGCCTCTAGCAGCTAGATTTTATAAATTACTATACTACTAACTAGCTATCCTATGTTAAATCTACTATAAAATATATATGGCGGCTAGATTTCGTAAAATACACTATAAACTAGTCGTCCTATACTAAATCTACTATAAAATATATATCCCGGCGGCTAGATTTCGTAAAATACGCTACTAACTAGTCGTCCTACGCTAAATCTTAGTATAAATCTAGCTCCTCGGGTAGATATAGTATAGGATATACTATCGAATAGGGTAGATATAATACTAGGTCGAAGGGGTCCTCGATCCTAAGTAGAAACTCTAGCCTCTCGGCTAAGTCGGAAGCGTATATAGCATTACGCGACTCTAGATACGGGGAGGACGCCGTTATAGATAGTCGACGGTAACATTAGACATATTATATAGTATTATATAGTCGGGGACGTCTATAAGGGGTCGCGAACGAAAGTAAATAGCTAAAGCGGCCGAATTATAGGACATTCGCGTTACTAGATAATATCGAGCTAACGAGGTATAGTTAGTTAGTACTATCCTAATACGGACACTCTAGCTAAACCTACTCTACTCCGATATACCCCGAGAGCTTATAATATTATATACTTCTCCTAAAGTATCGTTTAGTTCCCGCGCTATATACCTTCGGATTCCGGTATTGTCGTCCTTAGTTTAGTATTGTCGTCCTCGGTTTCGGTAATCCTTACCTTTAGCCCTAGTAATCCTTATAATTACGAGCCTATAGCTTTACTTTACTTCTACTTAATCCTTAAAGTAGCGTATTTTAGAGGTCCTTTTTCGTATTGTCGAGCTTTATAAGCCTTTGTTAAATGTATTAGGTAGCTTATATATACATAACGACAAAGTACCCCGTTATCTTTCTTTCTTTTCTCTCTTCTCCTCTTTCTTCTTTTCTTATACTCGCTAGTACTAGTAATATGTCGCGTATTACTTAGATCTTCGCTCTCGGTTATCTAGCCTATAGTTACTAGGTTTCTTCTTCTCGTTAGGTACTCGCCTATAATACCCGCGTACGCGCTCGTACGACCTAGCGTAATCGGATAGCAAGCTCTACCTTAGCTAATTGTCTAAATCCCCTTACCCGCCGTCCTTATTAACCTAGTCGTCGCCGTACTAGCTACGCCGGTTCTCTCTCTTCCTTTAGCTCTCTATTTCCCTATCCCGGTCTACGACGACGACGACGAAGAAGAAGACGAAGAAGAAATAGATAGTAATAGTAATTCCGACTTCGAAGCTACTCCTACGCCTATACCTACGCCTACCGATAGTAATAGTAATATAGCTATAGCCGAGTATATACGTCCACTCCTCTCCTAGCCTTAATATACTAACTACTAACGATAGTATTTATACCCCCTCCTTGCCTACCCCCTCCTTCTTATCTACTACTACTCCTACTAGCTCCCCTACTAGCTCTCCGATCTAACCTCCCTCTCGGTCTACTTCTATAGTATTCCTAGCGTAAGTAATATACTCCGTACTTTAATTACTATACTAATAGTAATATAGCTCTTTCGACAACGAGCTCCCGGATAGCTACGTCCGTTCTTACCCCGGCCTCCCTTATATTAACGCTCTAATTATATATCCCTCTATATATATAGTAAACAGCCGTCTACTACTACTACTACTAAGTCGGAGTCCCTCTATCTACTCGGAGAAGAGTTTCGGTACTCTAATACTAAACTTCGATAAAGATAAAGATAAAGACCTATAGGTATACTATACTAATTATTATTAGCCCGCTTACTAACTACTTTAGACTACAACGTTCGCTAACTCGTTCGCCTTCTCGCGCGATAGCGATACTTTCTCCTCCTCCGCCTTATTAACCCTCCCTCTTTATACCGATTATACTACTGCCTAGTATAGTACTACTACCGGTAACCTTTGCCGGCAAGCCGGCTACTCCGCTATAGTCGAGCTAGAATAGTAACGATAGCGACGGCGACAGTAGTAATAGTAGCCTAGAGACGATACGTAGTATATATAAGGGGAGCGGTTTTAAGCGCTTTAAGTATAGGTTTACGATTAAAGGTAAAGAGAAGTCGGAATATATAAGCTAAATTAAGGGCAAATAGTAGTCGAACGTAGCTACCGATAAGAAGAAAGGCGAGGCTAAGTAGAATACTAGTAATACGGTCTCGTATATCGGCCGTATTATAGAGACTAACCTTTATACTCGCTACCGCTATATCTAGAGTAGTAGATCTTACTCGTTTAGTGATAGCGGTACCGGTACTAGTAGAATCGCAGTCTAAAAGCGGATATTAGCTAAGGTATGTCGGAGTTTATAATAGTTTAGGGCCTTATACCGGAGTCGTTAATAGTATTGTAGGTTAGTAGTACTAATAGATAGTACTATCTAGACGGAAATCGTAATTAATCTACAGCCGATATGTCTATTGTCCTCCAGCCGATATGTCTATTGTCTTAATCTCTATGTCCGGCTCTTCTAGCTATCGAACATACTCGTCCGACTCGATAAACGTAGCCCTATCGCTATTATCGTTAATATACTCGATATTATCGTCCTCGTCTATATTAAGCTTTATTCGCCGTATATTAAAATCCTTAACCTTCGTCGCGAGTATATCTATACTATTTATATATATATCCTCGGAATAGAAGGCGTTACTATCGATGTCGTCGGTCTACTTAATATAGGCTAGGCTACTATCTAATAGATACGTTGCTAATATATATATATTAAGACTAGCGTCCTTTCTAGTATACTTACTACTATTAGCGCTACCGAACTCCCCCTCTAACTACTTATATAATAAACGGAGCGCTATATGTTAGATAAAGATACCCTTTCGAGTACGTTATCGATATTATAGGTAGAGATCTTATAATACTTAAGTTCGTTTTTATACGAACAGTTCAGATACTCTAATATTAAATTAATAGGCTTAAAACTATTAGCCTTACTAGTCTAGTTAAAGAATAGTATCTTATAGAACCTTATCGCTTATACCGTTAGATAGCAACTATCGGTAATATAATAGGATACGCCTATAATTACCCTAGCCGGTACCGAAGAACATTAGAATTAGGACGTCGACTAACCGACGTAATATACCGATATTACCGTACTTAATAGCGTGTTGTAGCGTAATAAACTACTCTACCTCCTACAACAACCGATATATAGTCCGGAATTCGTCGTCCGTATAGCTAATACTATCCTAAGCGCCCTTAGTAAATACCTATAGGTATATATCCTCTACGAGGGTATTAAAGGTAGCGGGCTAAAGCCGAGATAGGAGATAGTTAATATTGTCCTACGTCCTCTAGGCTAGTATCTTAATTCCGCGCCGCTATATAGCGGCATAAAATAGAGTAAGGACGCGAGCGTTAAATAACTATATAATTAATAGTCGTATAACATAGTACTTAACATTGTCGCGCGTATATATAGTATGTCCCTAGAACGTTATATCGCCTTATAGTATATACTTGCTACGGGTACTAGTAGTAGATGTCTAGTATATCCGGACAATAGTATATATAAGGTTAAGTTAAATATAGAACTAGGAGTTTAGCCCGAGAAGCTAGTTATGCTTATCGTAGAGTCTAGACGAATAGCTATAGACTACCTTTAAGGCGAGGATTATATATATAGTTAACTTATTACTATAGACGAGTAATAGTACCTGTTTGAACATATTATCCTTATCGGAGGTCGGGTTAGCTAGCGCCCTAAACTAGAGCTACTCTAGGACAATATTGTCCTAGACCTTAAGTATTCTAGAGAGCGAGCCTTTATCCTCCTTAATACCGGCTAATTAGTAGTATTCGGTCTTCTTAGTAGGGAGGACTTCGTCCGTAACGATAATAGAATACTATAAATGTAGGAGGTCCTTAAACGGCTTATATATACTAGGGTATACGGTCCTAATAGTATTAGCGATAAGGCCTCTTAAAACTACGGGCGTCTACTCCCTATATATACCGATAGACTCGTATATATCGTAGACGTCTAAGGGTATAGCCGGCCGGTATATTTCCTAGGTTAGACTACTATCTAGAAACCTAGGCTTAACTATAATTGCTATATTAGTCTACGACTCCTAGGATATAGTCGTGTCGCCGACGACCTCCTACTACTTCTAAATGTAGACATTAAGGTTATTATATACGAGTACGAGTTTAAGCGCCTTCGCGACCTAGACAACCTTCTCCTATAGAGGTAGTTAGATTACCGAATATCTAGCCGGAATAGGTACGGACAATAAATACGGAAGGGGTATATAGGGGTATATAGGAACCGAATAGGAGTAATTAGGGGTATACCGGGGTATATCGGGGTATGTCGGGATATATAGGACGTTCTTAGGGTATACTAGCTTCTATACCTAGCTCTCGTAATACCTAGAGATAGTCTCTAGGTAGGGTATATTAGGGTACGATAGGGCGAGTTAAGATATGTCGGGGGGAGTTAGGGTATATCGGGGAGTACTAGGGTAGATCGGGATATACTAGGCTCTAACTAAAATAAATAAATAGGGTAACTTAGGGTAACTCGAGATATATAGGGTTAGAGCGGGTTAGGCTAGGACGGATAAAGACTAGGATAGTATAGGCGGGTACTAGTTTAGACGGAATAGAGAGGGAATAGAAGAAGAGGTTATAAACGGACCTTCCCTTTAGCTATAATCTATTATCTATTATAATAGACTAAGTCCTTAGTAATAGCTCGTATAAACTCCGAGGCCCTATATCGTCTCGACTATATATCGCTTAACTCTAGAACCCTATAGGTATTTCGATAAGAGGTATATAAACTTGTTAGAGGTCTAGCTAGTACGGGAATAATAGACTATTACCGTAATTATAAATATATACTTATAAATAGTAAGCGGTATAGTTATAGACTTAGTATAGCTATTACGATATATACGCTAATTCTACCTAAGTCGGTTTAGTATACCGAACTAAGAGGGTACTATAGTCTCTATCTTCTTATATATAGCCGCGTAATCTAGCTTCTCGATATCGATATTACTATCCGGTAAGAACTTACCGAATAGATAGTACTCTCTAGTTAGAGTATAAAGCTCCCTCTATATACTATCTATATCGATAAGATCTATACTACCTCCGAGGATATCTCGTATATCGTCGCGATATATAATATTATATATCGCCTACCGCTACTATTCGAGTATACTATAGTACTTCGAGCGGAGGACTTCTTCTATCTCCTTATAGCTAGCTACTATCTATATCTAGAGCATTTTAGGAAAGGACTAATATAGTTCGTTCTTTAATAGGTTATAAAGGAGTTATAGTTTAGCCTCCGGAGTCCTTCTCGTACTTACTTTCGCGCGTCGTACGCGGTATATAAGAAGGTCGGCGGCCTCGTTTTCGAGATAAGTCTAGTCGTTATTACTATTACTTTTATCCTCGAGAATATCGTTAGAGTCGCTAGTATATTCGGGAGGTATAGGAGAGCGAGGATCGTCTTAATATAGGCTAAGGGAACTAGATATCCGCCCGGAAGGATAGCCTTAGAGGCGGTAAGGTATAGCTTAGGTAGATAGTATAGCGGCGTCGGTATAGGATAGAATCGATAGCGCCGAAGTAGCTAAGGGCGGGGTAGGGCGGGTTTATCAGCGCGAAGCGCTAATTGGCTGGGGTGAATTGGATTCGAGTCTGAGCTTGCTGAGATAACGCCCTTCAGCTCCTGGCAGAGGCACGACGTCGCTGCTGTGCTGCATAGATGGGAGCATAGAGCTTGATCGCTGCACAAATCATTCGAGTCGAATATCCGCGCAGACTGTAAAGATAGAACCCATGTGCCAAGTCCTTGTCTTCGTCGTGGGGCTCACGAACTATGTATTTCTAGTTCCCTGGGATTGGCCGCGGCGATCAAGCCTCGGCTGGCGTTCAGAAAGATGGCCGGCCTCATGTCAAATGACTTCAACTTGTAGCAGCTTTGTCTCCTCCTCCGACATCCTTCTCCGCGAGACGCCCTTCACATCGCGACATTCTTATCCCTCTGCTCGACCGTGCCAACTCCGCACCGTCACTTCCGAAAGCTCCGCCGAACCACGGCCTGAATTCAGACGGACTCGCGATCTCGCCGATCCCTTGTGTAAGCTTGATATGCGCTGCTGACCACCGAAGCGTCCGAGTAGGAGCTGACACTTCTCTATAGATTCGCACGATCTCGAATTCTACATCGAGTTACCATCTACCAACGTCCTGGTAGATCGTTCACATCTCGGACACCGACAAAGCCCTACAGAAAGAGATACAACCCACATCATACAACCAACATGGCCGTAGCTCTCGAGAATGCGAGGCAGATTGGTGTCCCGCCTCCGCCAGGCGCTCCATACTCCGTCGCCGTGGTTGGCACCAAGCTCGAAGGCCGATCGCCCATCTATCGTCATTGGAGACAGGCGGACGGAGTTCTGACCACTGTCGACAGCGACGTCACCACCGCACACGAGTTCTTCGAGCAGTCCGCCGCTCGCGTGCCGAACAGCAAATGTCTCGGCGCTCGACCGTGGGATCCGTCGAAGAAGGCTTGGGGTAAATATGTCTGGCAGACGTACGCGGAGGTGCAGCAGCGCCGGAAAAACTTTGGTGCGGGAATCGTGAACCTGCACGAGCAGATTGGCGTCATGGGGAGATACTACGGTGTTGGCCTGTGGTGCCAGAACAGGCCAGAGTGGCAGATCACCGACTTGGCTTGCATGTCGCAGTCGCTGTTCACCGTCTCGCTGTATGACACTCTCGGACCGGATGCCACGGAGTACATCATCAACCACGCGGGTCTTACTTGTGTGGCTTCGTCCATCACTCACATTCCCACGCTGTTGAAGCTGGCGCCGAGGTGTCCCTCGTTGAAGCTCATTATCTCTTTGGATCCGCTGTACTCTGAGCTCGACCGTCCTGGCCAGTCGAAGCTGGACATTTTGCGGTTGTTGGGCGACCAGGCCGGTGTTCAGGTCCACGACATGCGCGATGTCGAAGCGTCGGGTGTGAAGTCACCGCGACCATACCACCCACCGCGCCCGTTCGACACCATCACCATCAATTACACCTCCGGAACCACCGGCAATCCCAAGGGTGTGATGTTGTCCCACGCCAACGCTGTTTCAGCCACTTCTTCGTCCCTTACCCTCATCCCGCAGGGCGAAGCCGATATGATCTGCTCGTATCTGCCACTCGCCCACATTTTCCAGCGGGTGTCGGAGCATGCTGCGCTCTGGGCTGGCACATCCATCGGCTACTTTCACGGTGAGATCCTCGAGCTGGTCGACGACATCAAGATGCTCCGCCCGACGACATTCACCAGCGTACCAAGACTGTTCAACCGCTTTGGAGGTGCGATCAAAGCCGCAACAGTCGAGGCACCTGGCTTCAAAGGCTCCATGTCGCGCCACATCGTTGATGCGAAGCTGAACAACCTCACCAACGCACCCGTCGACAAAGCCACCAACAAGCACTTCTTCTACGACCGCATCTGGGCCAAGAAGGTCTCCGCTGCGTTCGGCCTGGACCGTGCCAGACACATGGTCTCTGGATCTGCCCCACTCGACCCATCACTCCACCAATTCCTCCGCGTCGTCTTCGCCAACACTCTTGCCCAAGGCTACGGTCTCACGGAGACGTACGCGATCACCTGCGCCCAGCTGGCAGGCGACTTCACCGCCGGAAACTGTGGCGCCGTCGCCGCTGCCGCCGAGGTCTGCCTGATGGACGTTCCCAGCATGGAATACTACTCCACCGACTTCCCTCACGCTCGCGGTGAGCTCCTTGTTCGCGGCCCGACCGTCTTCAAGGAATACTTCAAGAACGAAGCCGAGACTAAGAAGGCATTCACAGACGACGGCTGGTTCCGCACTGGCGATGTCTGCTCCATCGACGAACTCGGCCGCATCCACGTCATCGACCGCGTGAAGAACGTCCTTAAGCTCGCTCAAGGCGAATACGTCTCCCCTGAACGCATCGAGAATGTCTACCTCGGCAACATTCCCTACCTCGGCCAGGCCTACGTGCACGGCGACTCCTCGCAGGCAAACTTGGTCGCCATCTTCGGCATCCAGCCCGATTTATTCTCCGCGTTTGTGAGTGGCGTGATTGGTCGCACGATCCCTGCGACTGACTTGAAGGCATTGGAGGCGGCGGCGGGAGAGGTCAAGGTGCAAAAGGCCGTGCTGAGGGATCTGGCCAAGACGGGTAAGAAGGCGAAGTTCAACAATTGGGAGAATGTGCGCGCGGTGCGGTTGATGTTGGAGCCGTTCTCGATTGAGAACGAGCTGTTGACTCCTACGTAAGTTTTAATTGATTGTGGGATTTTTGGAGAGTGGGTTGGCTAACGACTTGGTGTGAACAGGTTGAAACTCAAGCGTCCTCAGACGGCGAAGATGTATCGCAACCTTATCGACGAGATGTATGTCGAGGTCAACGCTGCGGCACCGAAGGCGAGGTTGTAGAGGATTTGGAGGCCAATAGATATGACTTCATTTCGTGTACACTTTGAGGAACGGCAAAGAGGCGACCGAGTCTATGCTGTGGTTGGAGTGTCGTTGGGGATGATGGAAAAGGAAAGATGTCAAATTGGATAGAGGAAGAAGAGATTGTCGGGATACCTTCTGTATGTTGGAAAGCAAACATTTGTCGAGCTCCATTGCCATTTCTCAAAGCTTGCTTGGGTAAGCGCTCCTCGAAGCGTGATTCGCTGGCTTAGAGACATATTTTCGGACTCCGTTCAATCTTGTCCAAAGGCCGCAGCGTTGGTTCACATACGGATTGCAACCACCATGAAGCTCACATTGGTCGAGCAACCATTCACAGCTCCAGTCGAGTATGAGGCGCTAAACTCACCAAACGTCGAGCAGATAGGTCGATGCGTCCCAAACAAAACAGTCCAAGGCCCGCGTTTCAGTTGACAGGCCGCGTTTCAGATCGAGACTTCAGGGACCCAGTCGCCCTGTCGTCACTTCAACTGTCACACCTGCCGCGGCAGCAATCCACGCATCGACACGCTTTCCCAAAGACATCGTTGGGAGAACTGTTAAACATCTCAGCACGAAACGCCCGTGGCAAGTCGATACTGGGTGCCCACTGCCTGGAATGCGATGCCATGGCGGCGAGACGTCATCCATCTCAAGATGCGGAATCAGGTGTGATGACTGAGATCGTGAGATCCATGTATGTGTTGGAGGTTCCGATCGGGGTTTGGAACACGGCGCTCTTCATGTTTCGCCTTGTTTCTGTTCTTGTTCTTGTTCTGTCTGCTTTCTTTCTCAGGGTGACTGGGAGTTCATGAGTCTGCATTCCGACGCGAAGACTTTCAACCTCCATTCTTGCGATTCACGCGATTCTGGCCCAGCCTCTTAATTCCACCCCGAATCGCATTCTAGCTTCGACGAGGGAGTCTCGACAAGGACAAAACATCGTGCATCCTGAGGAAGCAGCAAGATCCAGCAAAGATGGGCCTCCTGGATAATCGTCTCGTGCTGCTCGTCCTCCGTGCAATCCAAGCTCTCTTCGCGAGCATAGTCCTCGGCCTCACAGTATGGAGTAAGCCATCCCATAAGAGCACATCCATCACCGCGAGGTTCAGGCGCTAACCGCCCAAAAGTTGCGCTCTGGTGGTCCCACTACTGGAACTCCATGTCTCCCCACTCCGTCAACTTCCTCCTCTTCAGCGCCGTCTGGGCCCTCCTCGCTCTACTCTACCTCAGCGTTGCACCGTTTTTGGGGTTCCTGGACCGCAGCAAGTGGGGTCGCATGAGCCTCGTCGTGGTGGAAGCTCTGACGACCGCGTTCTGGATCGCGGGAACGGTCGCGTTGGCGGTCTTCTTGAGTAAGAGGGTGTGTTTCGGCGGCGTTTGTTCGGCGGCGAAGGCGGCTACTGCTTTTGGAGCGATTGAGTGGTGAGTTTGGAGACTTGTTCGGCGCGGTGAAGGGAAGGGGACTAATGCTGTTTTGTACAGTCTTGCGTTCATGCTCACTACGGCGCTCGCTGCGCTGCACCTCCATTCTGGATCTGGCGGAGTTGCGAGGACCCACCATGGAAGAGGTCTCCCTACGATAGGCAAAGTTTGAGCAAGAGATTGGCCGGTCGGGGTTGAGCGAATGAGCGTGTTTGGAGGTTGAAAGAGACCGAGAGCTGCTGAATTCTGAATAATGAGATTATGAGATACCACATATGCAACGATCTGCGAGACGTTTACTGCGGAAGTTACACTTCGTCTCGATCACACTTCAGTCTCGATTCTCACAACAAGATCCGGTCTTTCGGGCACACAACTCCTGTGGGTAAGCACTTTTCCCGCTTTGACGACATCCTTTGTGCCTCCAACATACCTGTGGACCTACCTCCTACCTAAGCCGACATGCCGACGTAATGGTACGAGGGCGATGTCTGGCTTAGTGTGGAAAACTCATGCTTCGGACACCACTTGTATGTTGAGCTCAAAATGACTCGCAGCGCATGAACGCCCGAGCCCGGACTGAGCTCAGAAGTCTTGTCTGTAAAGTCATTCGCAACCAATCGAGGCTGCCACAGCGTACCAGGTCGAGGGATCAACGACCGAGGAATCGACGACTTGCCAAGTCGGCGATGCTTTTATGATGAATGGACAGCGATGGAATTCCGATGTCAGCTTGTGATGAGTCTGACCGTCGTATAAGGCTATAAGCCGCCGCATGGTTGTACCCTCAGAAGGCAGCAGGTCGCTCGTCCTAGTCGATTTTCCTTCTCACAACATCTGCAACACAATCGTCAGATCGTCAAGCCATCAAAATCCTCACACCACAATCAACATGAAGTTCACCATCGCCGCCTTCATCAGCCTCGTCGCCCTTTTGGCTCCTTCGGTCATGGTACAGTTGCCCTTCTTGATGACCGTCATCTCTCGACTTGCTGATATGAGATACCAGGCATACAATTGCAATTGCGAAACCGTACATGATTGCGGGGAATGCTGCGCATTCATACACTTCCCAGCGCAGGTACCCCCAAAAGTTGGTGAGGCTCTCTCTTCCCTTCTACTCTCCATCTTTTGCATCGAAGTCAATCCGTGCTGACGTTTGCCCCACCAGCGACTATGCCCGCGACGCGACCTTCGGGACGTGTGCCTGCCGTTAGCTACGACTGTTGGCAGCTCTGGCAATGCGTTAGCTACAGGGAGGTTGGAGCCCATGATGCGAAGGGGTGGCGTGGAGAGAACGGAGGGGTTGGATGGAGCGATGGGGTGAAGCCGACTCAAACCTTTGGATCGTTCAATCGTGCACGAATGTTTCTTCGTTTCTCTGCGCTGTCTGCGAGTCTCCACAGGCCTTGTTTCCCGTGGGCATTAACCAGTCGAGAGATCCGACATCCGCTGCGTCACGCAGATTACGGCAATTTTGATGAAGACTCTGTCGTGGTCACCGGTATCTCACCCATTTAAGGTCCAGGTCTCGAGTTCTTGCCGGTACGATGCTGATGGAGCAACTAGGATCTAGGATTCCGAACTAGTATCTCGCCTCACTTTTCTCGAGTATCCATTAGCTTTGCAAGCAGTTAATGAGGCAAGGGCAAGATCTTCTCTCCAACGTCTTGACTCTCTCCAAGACGAGCTCGTCGCTAAGACACCGCCTTCACCCGCACCCCACCAGCAAACAAACAGATATATATCCATCCGCGCTGTCAATTTTCCACGAACCACGTCCCAGGGGTCCTCATGATTTGGCCCACCCGCACCGCGTTGAGAATTTGGGGTCGTTTGTGGTGGATTGGCGGAGCGGAATAGGCGGAGGATAAGGGTTTCGGACGGGCATCTGGACTCGACGTGGCTTCGATCAATAGCAAACCAGCCTATACGGTGCATCTCGCAGTTAAATGGTTTCTTTGTCCTCTTAATTTCCTCTCCTTCGGGCCAGGATCACGGGGGTGTTTCTTTTGCTCTCCTCTTCGAGAGGTCTCTTTTTGGGAAGGGGAAGGCAAGCAAGGTCGTCAGTTCGAGCGGAGCGGAGCGGAAGATTGCGCAGTACGCGGGCTTCGCCTTCTTTTATGCACTTCGTGCGTATTTCTTGTAAGGACTTCAAATGAGCGCCGGGCGCGCGACGTATCGCTCGGTGGTAGTGGTCATCGTGGAGTGCGAGGGCATGATCAGTCATGAGTCTGATGGCTCCAGCTGTTTGGCGTGTGGAAGCCACCAAAAGAATACTTGTGTCTCATGCGCAAGCATGGGTCTCTGCCTGGTCTCTCTCGTTTGGACGAAACGTGACGCAGGAAGAGAGCAATATTTCGACCATCGCCACATTCCTCGTTGGGCTCATTGCCCAGCTGGCCGCAATACGGTGATTGCTCTCCTTCTTTTGGTCATGTTATGTTGGCCAACGCAGTCTTGCCAACGCGAGCTCCGCCGGACAAAAGGCATGTAGGCGTATGTGATGTAAGCGGACCTGGCTGTACCCATTATTGCCGAAGCATAGAAGCGACTTCCAACCCCGACTGATAATACTTTCTGCTCTTCCTCGCCCTATGCTTTTGTGACCACGACAACCCATGTGCTGATAGTTGTCGGGCTTAGCTTCGGGGAGAGTGTCCATACAACGGGGCCTAGGTTTTGTAGCCACCAAGGATACCTCCGGTCTTCTGCTCAAACTCCACACTCCAACCCAACGAGATAAAAGCCGTACAATGAAGTCTGAGCACCACCACGGGGTTAAGGAATCAGGACGGACGATGAAAGGATGTAAAGGCCTCGACACCGAAAACAAATACGCTGCGGAGCACTAGGGGAACATATTATTGCGATTTTGCTCACCATATGAGAACGACCCAGGCTTGGCGGAGTGTCATCCATTAGCAGAGTCTCCTGTGCCAACAATGTGCGGTCTTTGTTGATGCACTTTTGCGATCTTCCGTCGGGCGTCTCGTCTCAACGTTTTTCGATGCTCCATGTATGACCATCACAGTACGTTTTTCTCGGTGCAAAGGTGACGTCGACCGCAGTATTTCAGTGCCGTCGTGATCGTTTTGAGCAAAAGTACAAGCGACAAGGCAAGGGTGATGGAAGAAACGCTACAGGTGAAGTCGGATCCGGTCGATGGATGGTGGCCTAAATCGACAACGGTAATATAAGAGTAAGTATCGGGTTCCTTATCGAGGTATCCTATCGTTGTTGATTTAGGCCACCATCGATGGCCAAGGCGCCGGCGGTTTGTAAGCTCACTCCACCCTGAACGTGACGCCCGCGAGGCTTCCATGCGATCGGCTTCATGATGTATAAGAACCACAGCCGCGTGGCAATTCGCCGTATAGATCACGACAAAGGCAGCCTACTGAGAGCAACGCAGACCGTAGGTGTATTGACCTTCTTCATTCCTGTCGACACTTCACCAACCTCAGTTTCCTGCGATCTCCCTTCAACATGTCCTCACACGCAGGCTCACGACCGAACTCACCTCTTCTGCCGGATCACCTCAACGACGACGACGATACAGTGTCCGGCAGCGACCACTCCGACCATGGCAGTCCCTCCTCAAACGACCTGGAGCCTCTCTACAAACTTACCCTCAACCTCCACAACCGCCCGATCGAACTCCCGATCTACGACTCCTCCGCCACAATCCAAGACCTCTCCGACACCATCGCCGAAGACATGCACATCCCTCCCTCCCACCAAAAGTTCCTCATAACGCCCAAAACTGGCCTCCTCAGACCCCCCTTCAAGGACCCTTCCCTCCTCATATCCACCCTTCGCGACAAGAAAATCGTCCTCATGGGCGCCACAACCGCCGAAGTCGCCGAACTCGAATCCGACATCTCCGACCGCAAAGCACGCATCGAACGGCGACGGGCCGCCATGCAGGCCGGTCGCAAAGTCCGCGCGAATCGAAACCGGGACTGGAAAAAAGTGCAAGACGAAGCGCAGTACACTTTCCACACCATACGGCCGTTAGAATACCTCCCCAACCCGGAAAAGAGCTTGCGATTCCTGGAGCGGCTGCGCGATGACGCGGGTATCAAAGCTAGTATGCGGAAACATGGGTTCTCTGTCGGTCTATTGACGGAGATGAACCCTGCGGAACACACCACGAGAGAGAGTCGCACACTCGGTTTGAATCGGAATCGAGGAGAGGTGATTGAATTGAGGTTGAGGACGGATGCGTACGATGGGTATCGGGATTACAAGGTTATTCGGAAGACGTTGTGTCATGAGTTGACGCATAATGTCTGGGGTGATCATGATCAGAGGTTTTGGAAGTTGTGCAAGGAGATTGAAGCGGAGGTGGAGAGGAATGATTGGAGGCGAGGAGGGAAGAGTGTGGGTGGTGAGGAGTTTTATAATCCTGCAGATGATGGAGAGGGCGACGACCACGAGTGTGACGGTGGAGGCTGGGAGGGTGGAGAGTTCACGCTGGGAGACGCAAGCGGAAGTGGTGGAGTGAGCTCGTTGAGTCGGAGGGAGATTATGGCGAGAGCAGCGGAGGAGAGGATGAAGAAGCAAAGGGAGGCAAATTCGGCCGAGCAACAGGCGAAGAATGCGAAGTAGAGATGGAGATGTGCTTGATCTTCAGCGCGGCGTTGGAAGTTTCATCTGACTTGAACATATAAGATCTGTATCCACGCGCGAGGAGCTCTCGTCCATGGAGCCATCTCAGTATCACCCGATGCTTCTCTTTCACGCGTCAACGTCGACCAAAGCCTCCTGACCATCAGGCCTCGCTTCGTCTGCTGCAATGCATGTCTTCGCTCCATTGGGTATCTTGTGCACAATACTTAAATGCTCGCGGCGCCGACCTTTTTCCATCACTTAAAAACGCTTCGTACCACGCCAGAACACCAACTTAGGATCCCAAAAACAATCAGCCGGTCCCATTAACGCCGTGCTGCCCCTCATCCATTTGAATACGCATGAGGCGTCCCACTGCGTTGTCCAGATTACCGAGCCGCGTCCTCGTCGCTTTCAGATCCGTCTGGAACTGCTCGATGTGGGTCTTCCCAAGCTCCACAGCTTGCTCATGTTGACTCACGCTTGTAGCCAGCTCGGATAGCTCGGTGCGCAATTTCGCAGCCTCTCCTTGGACAGTCGCCGTGTTGTCTTCAACATTGTCTATGCGAAGCGCAAGGTTTTGCGAACTCGTGTCTGTGGAAGCCACTCTATTATTGAGGGTTGCAAGCTCGTTCTGCATGTTATTCGTGCGTCCCCGCAGTGTATTGAGGTCGTTCCTCAGAGATTGCATTGCGGCCTGAGCGTTCTTGACGTCTGGGTATTGCTTGGCCATCGCATCGACCATATTATCGACAACCTGGTCCGTGATGAGATTGTTGTATTGCTGCGTATGAAGCCTTTCTCGCTCCTTCAACATATCGATGTCATTCTTCATGTGAAAGAGGTGAGCACCATTAAAAGAAGTGTCGGCCCCGTTCACAGGCTGATTCTCGAAGGCGTTGCGGTCGATCCCGACATCATTTGCTGGAGCGACCGGTGCGAAGCCCAAGAGGCCTGGCGTCTGGCCATTGACCAGTGGAAGTGCCGCGTCGTTGCTCGCCCGTCGTGAGCGCCCATCGACCTTCGCTGTGAGGCCTTGGATCGATGTGTGGAAACCGCTGTGGTCTTTCATGCAGGTCTGCATATTACTTTGCAGCCTTCCGATCGCCTCACTCCAGCCGACCAAGACCTCTCCTTGCCCTGTGAGCTTCTTTTCGATTTCTTCCGTGAATTTCTCCGAAAGCTCCTTGATCTTTTCGTCCACTATCTCATTTGTTGCGGCATTTGCATCCTTGATATCGTCTGTCAGCTCTTCTTTCAGCAGATCCACCATTAGCTGCGTATTGTGTTCTGCCTGCGCAAGGCGTTGGAATATGGGCGCCAGGTTCGGGTCGCCGATCAGCCCTGATGTTGACACTGATGCGGCAGCCTGCGGCGTATGTCTCGCAGCGATCTCTGCCTTCTCTACGCGGGAGTCGAGCGACTTGATGCTGGACTTCACAGTCTGAACATCAGATGATGTTGCCGCCGATGAGCGGAGTTCCCGAAGAGACTGTTCGAGCGACGTTGCGCGCCGCGCCATTGCTTCAATGTCGTCGCTGAAGTCCTTGTTTGGTAACTTGGCAATCTTGCTGTCGACCTTGCTCATCGTCTCATCTCTTGAGATACTGATGGAATCCTGAAGAGACTTGAGGCTATCTCTGAGTTTGGATACTTCGGATTGGAGGCTCTCACATCGCTCTCGCGCCACCAAATCTACGACGGGCGGCGGCGGCAATCGCGGTGGGGGTGGAGGAGGAACTTCTATAGCCTTGAGGAAAAGCTCGGATAGGTCTTCTGTGACCTTTCGTTGCCGCGCCTTGGCCTGTTGCAATTCCACCTCGGCAGCCTGGAATCTCTCCTCAGTCCGCACTTTGGCCGTGTTCTTTTGCTCCGCTATGGCCTGAAATTCGGTAAAGTTGGGCTGATTCGCTTTCCACTCTTTCAGAGCTTTGTTTCTGGCCGCTTCCGCGTGTCTGAGATCGATCTGGCAGACGGCAACTTTCGCTGCCTGCGTGTGAGAATCCATCATCAAGTCGGAGAACTTGGTCGCGTTGAGCGCAGCGCGGGGCGCAACGTGGCCACCCATATGTGCAATTGGCGCATGTGCCACTGGGGGCGCATCACTCCCAGCACGAGAGTTACCATGGAAAGCTTCGCCGTTGATTCCGTTTGCATGTCCGGAGAAATTTCTTTCTGGAGCCGCGCGACATTGAATTCTCGGATCAGCCGGGTTCATGTTCGGCATGGACTTTTTCGTCTGCGGTCCATGATGATCCGGCGACCGACTCGCACGACGCTTCTGAGGAGCGCCGAAGCGATCCATTGAACTCATGCTGCTCGGGAAGTTGCAAGTGATGTTATTACGCAGCCGGATGTGGCGGTGGGCGTCGCGATAGCTGAGAACACATTCGCCCACGCAGTCGAACGCTTTGAGTGTTGTTGTTATTGTTGTTGTCAAAGGTAACTTCGTCGATGTATCTCGAGGGTGGAGTCTCGTCGCTGGAAGTGCACAAGTGGATGGGAGAGCGCCAGATTAAGCTTATCAGGCGACGGAGCGGCCCGTGTCACTCACGGAACAGACCGTTCCGCCGCCGACGCGGTTTTGGTTCGCGATCGATAGAAGCAAAGGTGGAAGTGATCTGAGAGGTTTCGTTTCTGCGACATCACTTCACATTACTGAGAACGACTCTCACTCTCAACACCTCCATCGCCACACATACAATCCTCACATCTGCCGTACAGTTGCGTAGCGAACACAAGCGTCAGAACGTCGTTCTCAAGATGGCTGCGGTATGTACAGACGTGGTCCAATTGATAGCTCTCGACTAATAATGCATTGGAAGCCCATCACCACCGTATCCGACTCGAAGGAGCGTCAGGGCCTCAATCTCATCGCGGCCCACTCTCACATCCGCGGCCTTGGTGTGACACCCGATACGCTCACACCAAAGCACAATGCCGATGGCCTGGTCGGGCAGCAGCAGGCACGCAAGGCCGCCAGCGTAATCCTGCAAATGGCAAAGGAGGGGAAGATTGCCGGACGGGCCGTGTTGATTTCGGGACCACCGAGCACAGGAAAGACGGCCATTGCGATAGGAATGAGCAAAGGACTGGGCGAGGATGTGCCATTCACAATGCTCGCTTCGTCAGAAATCTTCAGTTTGGAGATGAGCAAGACAGAGGCGCTGGAACAGGCTTTCCGAAAATCGATCGGTGTACGGATACGAGAGGAGAGCGAGGTCATTGAGGGCGAGGTGGTTGAGATTCAGATTGATAGATCTGTGACGGGTAACAACAAGAGTGGGAAATTGACACTGAAGACGACGGATATGGAGACTCTTTATGACATGGGCACGCGCATGATCGACAGCATGACAAAAGAGAAGGTCATGGCTGGAGATATCATCAGCATTGATAAAGCAAGCGGGAGGATCACCAAGCTGGGCCGGAGTTACACAAGAAGTCGAGACTACGATGCTGTCGGTTCAGACGCAAAGTTCATCCAATGTCCGGATGGTGAGCTGCAGGTCCGCCGCGATACTGTGCATACCGTCTCGCTCCACGAGATCGATGTGATCAACAGCCGGACGCAAGGCTTTCTGGCACTCTTCTCTGGAGACACCGGCGAGATTAGATCGGAGGTGCGAGAACAGATCAACACAAAAGTCGCCGAGTGGAAAGAGGAGGGCAAAGCAGAGATTGTGCCGGGTGTGCTGTTCATCGATGAAGTCCACATGCTCGACATCGAATGCTTCAGCTTCATCAACCGCGCACTCGAAGACGAGCTTGCACCGATTGTTATCATGGCTTCCAACCGCGGCTCAACGACCATCCGAGGAACCAACTACCGCAGCCCACACGGTCTCCCACTGGACTTCCTCGACCGCGTGGTGATCATTTCCACGCATCCCTATCAAGGCGAAGAGATCAAGGAAATTCTTAAGCTACGCGCGCAAGAAGAGGAAATCGATGTCTCTCCTGACGCATTAGCGTTGCTCACGAAGATCGGAGAGGAGACTGGATTGAGGTACGCGAGCAACCTCATCACAACGTCACAATTGCTATCGCAGAAGCGAAGAGCAAAGGAGGTGGAGGTCGGCGATGTGCAGCGGAGCTTCCAGTTGTTCTACGACCCAAATCGGAGTGTCAAGTTCATCTCGGAATTCGAGAAGAGGTTTATTGGTGAGGACGGAGGTGTTACTCTGGGAGCTGCGTCAAATGGTGTGAGCAATGGCGATGCTATGGAGGTGTCATGAATGGGGACTGGACACAATGTCGGAATAGCATGGTCCGAAACGGCATTGGCAGCGAACGGTACGAAGTAAAACGATCGACGGTTAGCGTTCGCGTATCGGTGGAGCTCGAACTGCACTTCAGCTGTTCGATCCCGAGGTGATGTACGATATCAATGCTCACAGTACAAGCCACGATTTGCATTTCAGATCCTGTTGCTGTGTAGGCAACTTGCCGATGCCATTCCCACCTTTGCCGTGTCGATACCGATGACTGCAATGGTTGCTCCGACCTGCAGCATTCGATGAAAAATGGCCGCAGCAGGAGAAATAGCAAAGAGTGGAAAGATTGCAATATCCCACGCTTGGATCAGCCGCCATTTCAATTCAAGCCTCCTCATCCAAGACAACCAATGTCCATCCGACAGTATCACCATAACCGACCGGGCTATCTACGGCGACCCATCCAACCCGATCAGCTTCCGCATTGGAAACGGCGGCGCAGGCTACACTGGCCTCCTCAGGCATCTCTGCGAAGCATTCATCAAAGAGACCTCGGGAGACTTTCGTATCGGTTGGGTAGCGAATCATTCTCGACACTCTCAGATTGCGTTGCTGGCGGACGTAGTGCAAGTCGCCTTGACGTATGAGCCTGGGAATGAGGATGTAAGTATCCACGAGGGATGGGCGTGGAGGGCAGGGAGAGTCTTCAATGATCACTTCATCCTCGTTGGGCCAGACGCGGTCGATATCTCCGCCTCGAGTATAGGCGTTGCGTTGCAGAGCATTGCACGATCCCACAGCGAAGAGTCGCTCAAGAATGTCAGTCACGGCCAGCCGATCAGATTCCACAGTCGAGGCGACGGATCAGCTACCTTCGCTAAGGAGCAGGAGCTGTGGAAAGCTGCCGGTGTAGGCGACTCGAGGAGAGACTGGATCGAGACGTACCCTTTGGTGCCGTATCAGGCTCTCGCGAAAGCTGAAGAGGACCAAGCATTCCTCATTCCTGCTGACGGACCGATCGACGTTTTTGACTGCGAAGGAGGAAGGCGTCGTTCCGACTTTGAGGTGTTGGGTCGAAGGTGGAAAGGAGTTGTTGAACCCTTGCTCGGTGTTGGTAGGGACATTCACGGGGAAGGAGGGGAATGAATTGAAAGCGCTGGTTAGGGAAAGGGCGTTGGAGTTCGCGGAGTGGTTGGTAGGACCTACGGCCCAGGGTATTGTGAGGGAGTATGGGAGGAGTTGGAATACGGGCGAGCTGCTGTTCACGACTGGCGAGAAGGAGAATTTCGATTCAAAAGACCGATTGCACGCGAGAGATATCGACAGAGTTGAACCACAGCCAGAGAGGACAAAGCCACGACCCACGCACCGTGTTCGATGATAGGAACGCAAATTGAACGCAGGAGAATTTCTGTATCCCTGATATACACACACGCTGGGTAGAAAACGCCTGAAGCGCCGCGTATTTACATACTTATGCCTCTCCACAATCTCACATCCCACAAGCCAACAACATCATGCACCTCGTAATTGTCTCTAGGCCGAAGCTCCTGCCAGCTCGGACGGGCCGTAGTGCACCTGCGGCTCAGGGTAGCCAGGAGCCATGAAGTTCGTCTTCGGGTTATTTGCAGCCTTTGCAGCCGAACATCTCGCCATGGTAGGTGATGATCGCGAGATGGGATCTGTGAGGTAAAAGTTCTCAATGACCTTCTGGAATGTCGCGCCTGTCGCTTTGGCGCCCTTGTTCTGGTCGACAATTTGAACCTTGCTGAGTCCTTGGAGCTCCCTTGAAGTGGGCTCGACAACGTCGTATCGGCGGAGTGCAGGCGAGATCTCCTCCATACGGTCTCGAAGAGCCTCGACATCGTCGTATGGAAGTGGTGCGCCGAGCGCTTCTGACACTGCACGGATGATCTTCCAGTCATCACGGGCTGCACCATAAACTGACGTCGCAGCGCGAGACATTTGCACACGACCCTCGGTGTTGACGTACGTTGCACCCTTCTCGGTGTACGCAGCGCCAGGAAGGACAACATCGGCAAGTGCGGCACCTCGATCACCGTGGTGGCCTTGGTAGATGACAAAGGCATCCTTGGGGATCTCCGCGGCGTCAATCTCGTCAGCGCCGAGCAGCCAGACGACCTTCGGCTTGGTGTTTGCTGTCTCTGGGCTCTGGACTGTGAATCCAACCTCGAATGCACCAGTGCGGGACGCGGCACGCTGGAGGACGTTGAAGCCATTCCATTCTGGGGTCTGGAAGTTGGCCTTGTTCTTCTCAACGAAGGATCCGACAGTCTCGTAAATAGCCTTGGCGTCAGAGTTCTCGACAGCACCGGAGCCAACAATGATCATTGGCCTTTGAGCAGACTTCAGCTTCTCACCAAAAGATCCGCTAAGAGCCTTCTTCAAGTCGTTGACGTTGGCACCGAGGTTCTCGTAGTCAAAGGTAGATTCGAAGTCCTGGCCAACGACGCCAACCTCGAGGTCGGAGCGGATCCATTGCTTCCTGATTCGGGCGTTGAGAAGAGCAGCCTCCCACCGCGGGTTGGTGCCGATGAGAAGGATGGCGTCGGCCTCTTCAACACCGACAATCTTCGAGTTGAAGGCGTAGTTGGAGCGGATATCGATACCGTGTGCGAGAGGTGCTGAACCTTGTGGCTGGTCCAAAGCCAAGTTCTCGGAGCCAAGGCGGTTGGCCAGATCCTTTGCGGCGACAAGAGTCTCAGTCTCAACAAGCTGTCCGGCAACAAACTTGACCTCATCTCCCTTCGGCGCCAACTCCTTGAATTTCTCGCTGATCTCGACCAAGACGTTCTCCCAAGTTGCGGGCTGGAATTGGTTGTCCCTTCGGATGAGCGGAGTTGTCAAACGCTGAGTGCTCAGGCCATCGCAGGCAAAGCGTGACTTGTCGTTGATCCATTCCTCGTTGACGTCGTCGTTGAGTCTGGGCAGGACACGCATGACTTGGAGACCACGGGCATCCACACGAATGTTGCTGCCCAGACCATCGAGGACATCGATAGTCTCGGTGTGGTAAAGCTCCCATGGACGAGCGCGGAATGCATAAGGCTTTGATGTGAGTGCTCCAACAGGGCAGAGATCGATGACGTTGCCAGAAAGCTCGGTGTCGAGCGCGGTTTCGAGGTATGTTCCGATTTGAATATCGTTGCCACGTCCGGTGCTGCCCATCTCTGGAGCTCCAGCGACATCGTTAGCGAATCGAACACAGCGTGTGCAGTGAATACAGCGGTTCATGGACGTCTGGGTTTGTCAGTCAGAATGTGGACCAGCAGGAAGACACTCCCAAATATACACACCTTAACCAAGGGTCCAATGTTCTTGTCCTCGACAGCTCTCTTGCCCTCCAACTCGTGGAAACGTCCTCTATCCGCACCATACCTCATACTCTGATCTTGCAAATCACACTCGCCACCCTGGTCGCAAATGGGGCAATCCAATGGGTGGTTGGCCAAAAGGAATTCCATCACACCTTCTCTTGCCTTGTGTACCAGCGGGCTACTCGTCTTGACCACCATACCAGGCTGAACAGGCCATGCACATGATGCCACGGGCTTCGGCGCGCGTTCGACCTCCACCAGACACATTCTGCAGTTTCCGGCAATCATAAGTTTCTCGTGGTAGCAGTATCGGGGGATGGTGGCGCCGGCCTTTTCGCAGGCTTGGATGAGAGCAGATCCGGCTTGAGGGATGTGTCAGTAAACCGCTAGTCGTCCCGTAAAGGTCACTCAACTGGCCTACCTTCTATTGACACCTTCTTGCCATCGACTGTGAGCTCCACCTCGGCCTGCCTCCTCGCGCTCGAGGCAAAAGTGCGCGACCCATTTCCAGCATTGACGCTCGTCCGGATAGCGTGTCGCGTGACCGAGCGTAGCAGGTTGTGTCGCATCATGTTGGCGGCCTGACAAGAGCGAAGAGCAGACGGACTCGTGGCGACTGTGAAAGAGTGTATCGAAATGTCAAGGTAGCTGTCTCGTCGATTGCGCTTACAGCAGTTCCGTCCAAGCAGTGATTGGACCGTTTAGGCCTGCACGGGCTGGCCCGTCTCGAGCAGACAACAAAACTCAGACCACGAGGGCCATCTTCTCTTCCTTTTTCTCTCCACTCATACCAAGATCTCATATTGTCGTGGACCAGGAAATTTTCTACCTGGCTCTACTCTACTAGGTCTTGCAGAGCACGAATACGTGCCTTCTAGCTGGACGGTCTTAGAGCTCGCTCAATGACAGAATCTTCCTTACCAAGAACGCTACATCTCCGACACGATCACGTTCATATGAGGACGAAATCATGCGACAACTCGATGTATACCGCTTGAGTTCTCAGGCAGGTGTGGAGGAAGAAAGAATCGTGTGTCGCTGGTGTGCAATGGCCATGGTACCTCTTCGAGATGGAAGCAATTCGAGCCGTGCCAACAAAATCCGACGGAGCCATGCCATCAAAATCCGACGCAGCTCTCCCAAAGACAGCTCTGAAGCGGGAGTGAGGTAGGCCAGACAGTTTTCATATTATCTCAACTCTTCATTCACATCCTCTGTCGAAAAGAGTCGTCGTCACACTTCTGTTCTCGTTGGTCCGCGAAGATCGAAGTTTGTCCAGATCTGATATCTGTTATCTGATCGCGTTCCATCCACTTCACGACGGCAAGAGCAAACAATCTCAAGATACTCGATTCTCACATGTGCTCTTGCGCAAGTCGATCCCTGCGCAATTCACCAACATCACCAGTCGGCTCGGGCGAGTCCACACGCTCCTTGTAGCTTCTTCACTCAACTCACCACGCTCCTTGATTCACCAACACACTTCAAACAACATAATCACCTGCGCATACCTATACGCACATAATTACGACAACACCGCTTCAACAACAAACCTCATCAGGACAACACTCCGAACCACCTCGACATCACCAACCTCCAGCAATCATCATGCTGTCCACGCGCGCAACAATGGTCCGCACCGCCTTCACCACCTCTCGTCTGGCGCACACCAACATCAGCTCGCGCTTCAAGCTTTCCACCAGCAAGGCCCTCTTCTCCACCTCCAACGCAAACGTGCTTCGCCAAGCTCGCTTCGAGCGCTTCAAGGAGTATTCTCGCGGAGTCGGCCTCGCGGCGGGCTGGGTGGGAGTTTTCTGGTTTGCCTTCGGCTACGACTGTCCTCATCGCAAGATGGAAGAGCACCCGACGTTTGGCCCTACGCACTAAGCTGCGAGGCCAACTGTATGATCACATGCACATTCGACTCGCATGTTGTGCCCAGCGCGAGGCATACCAGGCATGCAATACTCGCATCATCACGCGACAATACATGGACAATGCGAGTAAAGCAGACCGCACTCGCTCTTCACACCATCGACTTATACCCAGCCTACTTATAGGCACTCTGTGCTATCAGCTCCTGGCAGCGTTCACGAGCGGGCACTGGACTGTACAGGCTAGGTCCCACGACAATTTTCATCGGGAGCATCACATCGGGCGTCATTGTCAGCATCAATACAAGACACGATTCGGACGAAACAGGGAACGCAGCGAGAGACTTTATAAGATGACTACGAAGTAACATCAAAAAGCCCAGATTCAAACAAATATCCGCCAGATTCCTTTCCGTGACAACTCCGTGTACCGTTCTGTCCTTGCACCCTGGGATCGTAGTCATTGCCTTTCCATACGCCCTCCGTTCATTCACAGATCGTCACTCGTCCTCTACGCAGTAGCGCCAATAACAGGGCACTTAGCCGCCGCAGCGTCGCTGGCAACAGTTGGGCTATCAAAAATGTCAGTCGTGCGTCCCATGCACACTCAAGAATCATCTCTATACTCACTGGTTCGCAACCTTTCCCTTGTGGTGTTCCAACTTCGCGTTCGTAACCGGGCACACAGCGCCCGCATCCTTCTCGTTCAAAGCCGGATGGCTAGGAGGGAGGTGAGCGTTGACCGGGCCAACGACGGGACAGGTCGCATCCGTCACGCTTTCGCCGGCATTGGCGTTCTTGAGCGCGGGGCACGAGGAGGCGTCCATGGCGGAGGAGTCATCGGACGGGATGTGGGGTGCGGAGGGGTGGTTGACGATTGTGTTGTGGTCCTTCACTTTGGCGTTGGTGATGGGGCAGACGGCCTCCGGGTCTATGGGTTTGAGCGAAAGTCAGAGGATTGTTGTTCGTACATGACGTTTTACGGGGAGACATTGACCATACCCGAGGATACCGCTGGGTGGTGCGGTGGAAGGACATTGGTGGTAGTGCCTACCACGGGACAAACCTGAGCTGCGGACATGTCGAGATTGTGTGGGGTGGGGTGCTTGAAAGGGTTGGTGTAGTTTCGTCGATTGACTGTAGGTGTTGTGGAAGAAGATGGAAGGAGCAAAGGAGAAGGAGGAAGGAAACAGCACACGGCGGGAGAGAAACGCGTTCTCCCCGCCAACCCACCAAAGAGAGGTTGCCCTTTGTGTGAGAGGCTACCGAGTTCAAACTTTCATAAGGATAGGTCATGCGGGGGGGTAATCCGTTCTGGAGCTTTGTGATTGGTTGAATGGCATTGAGGCCTTCTTTCTGGGCTGATGCCGACGGCGGCTGTTTGCAGTGTCCTGGCAGGTCTGTGAACGTTCTGTGGCATGACGGAGACAGCGATGCTGTTGCAGTGAGAGTAATAAGGCTCCCTCGAATTCGATGTCGGAGTGGAAGGAGAGATGTGACCGCTACACTAAGGCTCCCTCGAATTCGATGTCTGCACTCCCTGTAGGGGTGAATTGGTGAACCCCAGTGATCAGGCCATCGAATTTGGATATGGTCGGGGGGATGTTGAAAGGTTGGGGATGTTGGAACATAGGGGCGTCTTCATCTGCAGGCCTCGAATGGATAAGTCTCCTTGCAAAAAAGCCTTGAACCTCATTTCGGGCTCGGATAGTAAGCATCCCGATCCCAAAGCGACGGCGGCCCCAGTTCAGTGCCCAACTCTTACCGAGCGACGAGGGCGGAGTGGAAGGAGAGATGTAACCGCTACACTGTTCTAGTATAGGTGCTGTTGAATAGCCCTGTTGAATAGCCCCCGTCGAATTCCTATCCTTGCTTGTACCCTGTCTCTATCCGACGGATGCGCGCTGGCGGTGTTTCTCTAGAGAGCGGTGGTTTGAACATATAAGTCGCACTCTCCCATCTGACCTGCCTCTTTCACTCAACATTACTACAATCAAAGCCACACATCCCGCTACCCACGCGAACCCAACTCAACCTTGAACAACATGAAGCTTACTACTCTCATCGCCGCTATTGTCGTCGGCATGGTCGCTCCCGGAGTCATCGCCGTATGATCATTTCTATAACCAACTTTGAGTTGCCCATCGCTAACGTACGCTCCATCGTTTAGGACCAGTACTGCAATAGAAATGTTCCGGCCCGGTATTGTACCACTCATTGTGCCGTCATGAGTGATATCTACAGTGGCGGATATTGGTCAGTATTCTATCCCTCCTTCAAATACTCGTTCTTGCTCCAGACTAACACGGTAGTCTATATAGCGATTCGAGGGGTCAATGCCGCTGCGAATGCTACAATCCATGCGACTGCGAGCTTAATTGCTGATTGAAGTTAGCGGCCGGGAGATGGTGAAGGTCTGATTCGAGGGTGCTCGTTCAAGTGAGGTGTGCAGGGAAGGAGGCGGGTGGCGACAACTGCGTGTATAGCTGCCTGTGATACGCGGGTAATTCACGTTGACATACATGCTCGGCAGTCCAGGTATACTTTCGCAAGGACTGTGCTGGCCCCAGGGCGTTCTCTTCAATGAAACGAATGAAACACGACAGCGTGTTAGCACATCGAAGTGGTCACCCGACCTCGTTGACACTGTGAGTGTGACTGCTTGTGTTTCCCTGTACTTCTCTCCCTCAATTCCAGATCGAAGATGGACTTTACGGTCCACCAGCTAGCTACAAGCGTAGAAGGCGCATGGAAAGTTTAGTCGAGACATCTCATAGTGGAAAGTCTATGCAGTCGAGACAACAGGTACCTAGGACTTCCAGACTCCTGCTGGACCACTTCCTCTTTCGTGACTTGCCGGGCGCAAAGTGATGGGGCCGTCGTTTCTACCGTCTAGAACGAAGATGACCGTCACGTTGTCGATTGCCATGATCAGTCATATGGCACGATACAAGGTCTTTACCCAAGTGCTATTAAAGTACATAAGATCCCTTCTAGATCGTCCCAACTCCAAACCACCGCTGAGACATACAATTCCCACACCCTGAGTAGATTCCAGATCCAACACACATTGAACACATTGAAGAAAAGTTGTCAATCAAATGCTCCCCGCCCAGGGAATCTTCCGACTCCGATTCGACTTCTTCCTCAGCGGAAAACGTCCAGGCATCTTCCTTGCCAGACTCGGGAGGAGACCGGCGTTCTCCGCCTCCCTAGCCAATTCGCGTTTCAACATCTGCTTGCCGAGATCGCTGAACGCTTCGTCCAAGTTGAGGTTGACCTTCGCGCTGGTTTCGTAGTATGGCATATCATTCCAATGTCTGGCGAGTTTCGTAGCTTTGTGTGCATCCACCACACGGTTATCTTCTAGGTCGGACTTGTTACCCACCAACACCATGGGAAAGTTATCGGCCATTTCGTTTCTCATTTGGGATACGCGTTCACGCCAGCGAATTGCTTCGGTGAAGGATTTGGAGCATGTGATGCTGAAGACGAGGATCGCACCGTCGGCGGTACGGATAGATTCGTTAATCATAAAGGAGTTCTCCACGATGGGCATGAGAGGCGCGATGTTGAGGGAGACAGGGGTACCAGCCACGTCGATGTGTTTGATGAAGTGGTCGAGAAAGTGCGGCTCCCATTCTTCGCTGAATCGTTGTTCGGAGAATTGTTTAGCGATGTTCGCCTTCCCACTGTCGGAGGCGCCAAGGATGATAACGCGGTAGTTCCGAGGTCGACTCCCGCCGCGGGAGGGCGGCTTGGACGAAATGATCGTGGCATTGCGGCGCTGACCACGGGAGGAGGTTGGACGTGGTGTAGTCGGACCGAAATTCGGGTCGAGCGCAAATCCAGAGAAGAGTTGTTGCAGCTGATCGACATCGTGTGCTTCTTGAGAAGTTCTCATGTCCGTCAAACAGGACTGGAGGGAGTTCAAAGTTTGCGCAGAGAACATGGAAGATGCTTTAGACAGCCTGTCCGGTAGACTCTTCATCGACTTCGTGTCCGACTCCTTCTCGTTTCGGAGCAGAGTGTAGACACCTTCCAGATATCGGAACAGCTGTGCCCTTTCCCACGTTCGGAGCTCAGACTCCAGCTTCTCCCTTCGTGACGCCGAATCTGCTTCAAGCGCCCAGCCGACCCAATCGTCTCCATCGGCGACAATGTAGTCGCACTCGGGAAACCGGCGTGATGTTCGCTTGCAGCTTTTGTGCGCGGCGAGATCTCGCGCGTGGACGAACTTCAGCCGACATTGTGGGCATTTGTTCTTCGGTGATGGTGGGTGAAGCAAATGATTTCGAGCATGCTGGTAGACCTCGGCCTTGGTCTCGCCGAGAGGGTCTCCGCAGAGCTCGCAGTCACTTCCCAGGACGGGTCGGTAATACGTCTTGCCGCCGAGGGTAGGTCCGCATTGCGATATCTGCCGCCCGACCGACGAGCGTTGATCAGGGAGCTGTCTCGATACCTGTTCCTGGAGGTTCTGCCAGCCGTCAAAGACAGTCTGCAACTCCTCCAGCACACCGCCTTCGCTCTCTGCACTGTCATAGAGCACCGGATCCATGTTAATCCAAGAGATCTCGGGTCGGGGATCATCCGCAACCAAAACGGGCTGTGAGGGTGATCCAGTATCGTATTGCGGCTGCGTGGTGGGCGTTGGTAGTCGTTGTGCTCGCATGACCGGAGTTCGCTGTTCTTGCATAGCCGGTTCTTCTTGTGGCTGCACGCTCGGCCATGGCTGTCCTTGAGCAGCCGAGGGTTGATATACTTGCATGACCGGCCATTGTTGTCCTTCAATGGGCGGGACCTGCTGTTCTTGCGTACTCACGTCAGGTTTCTCGGTCGGAATGTACGCCTCTATCTGTGATGGTGATACATCCTGTGACCTGTCCGGCCCGCGGACTGGTTCACTATATGAAGGAGACGTAGCTGGCGATAATTCTTCACCAATCTGCGACATGGCATCCACACTGCTGTTGGTACCTGGCGCAAACTGCGACTCGTCACCATTGCTCGAAGGTGGGCGATCGGATGGAGTCCTGGAGGCCTGCATCGGACTATCATATGGTGGGGTCGGGAGACCATCTGGATGAACGACTTTCGGGCTGGGCACAGGCTGACCATTTGAGCCATCCATCTCTGCCATAATCTTCGCATTGTAGGCGGCGCGGCATGCTGTATTTCGTCGGGCCTGGAGATGCTCGTGGAGATAGTAGTCGGGTCGGAATTTGCCATTGCATCCGGTGCAAGTCACGTAGCCCGTCCTGTCGTGAGTCGCCCTGTGACGCGCAAGCATATCGCGCCGCGCAAACGACTCCGGACAGCCATCAAAGCCGCATTGGAAGGGTTTCTCCGTGCCGTGAACCTGGCCGACATGGCGCTTCAGCGTGTACAGCCGCTTGAACGACTTGCCACATTCGGAACATTGCAGCGCTTTGGCTGCTCCAGCAGTGGTAGAATCCTCGTCTTGCCGGCCGGCGCGAAGACGTTTCATCACCGCCTCCTGGTCAGGCTGACCGGAGATCGGGCGCTTGTGGCCACGCTCAGGAATGGACGCGCCCATGTGGAAGTCCTCCAGCCGAACAATGTTCGCAGAAGTCGTGTAGACCGACATGACGCCTCGCGGTGTTGGAGAAGGATGGTTTCCGGAGTGTTGGGCCGCCCAGGTGGTCGGAGGGAGGGTCCTGAGCACTGGGGTCGATGTCAGGTGATGGCCGAGATGACAGTCCGGGGGGAGGTTGGGTCGAGCGGGAGTGATGTGCGTGCTACATCAGGGTACGATTTCCGGGTAAAGCCAGCGAGGTGGCGAGGGAGTGCGTGAGATTACGGAGTAATTTGGTGATGATTGTGATGAGGATTCGGGAAGACGAAAGAAGGCGAACAAAGTTCGCGAGGATGCCATGAAGTCCCATGTCCATACGATTACGGGAGCAAAGCACATGAGGTGACCGGCCGGGGCACCAGTCCGCGGCGCGCTCCGTTTTACGGTGGTCCATGTCAAGTCGAAGATCGTCATACGGCGAGCCATATCTATGCTCTGACCGACACGTCCAGTCGCGAGGAACGCGTCTCGTACTAAAGACGAGCAACATTCAATGTATCCCTCGAGCAGTTCTCAAGACGTACCCGGATCTGACGAGTTCAACGACTTGTGCGATATACATCCAGCCCCTACGACATTCAGCACGGCGCCTACAACATCTTCTGACGACCTCGAGGCATTGAACGAAGTCGCTATCGAGACCAAGCGCGCCAAAACCGCAGCCGGCGTGGTGGTCCAACACCGAAGCTGGAAGATCTCCGACGTGTTCCATAGCGACGCCCAAGACAAGCAGGGCTCTTCGCCTGGACCAATGCCCTACATGGCATCCTCGCCGCCTCTGACGCCATCACCGATCAAGAAGCGCAAGTTCGCCGATTTCGATCTGGGCACGAGCTCTCTCGGATTGGGAAAGAGCTCGTTGAACAAGAGGAGTGATTCTGGAGCGACGCATACGTTCGAGGCTCGAAAGCAGCCAGCCGATGCTCATACGCAGACGGTCAAGGCACAGCGATCCTACTTTGGCATTGACATACACCGCCTGTTGGAGGATGCTCAAGCGGAAGAGACGACACCCAAGCCGGTCGTTGTGGACCTTCCAACTCCACCTGCCGAGCTGATCTCGAAAGCATCTTCCTTACTATGGACAGAGAAATATCGCGCGAAGAAGTTCACGGACTTGATCGGAGACGAGCGTACCCATCGTGCTGTTATGCATTGGTTGAAGAGGTGGGATCAGATTGTGTTCCCAGGCTCATATCGTCCCAAGAAGCCAAAGGGACCAGATGATGCGACATTTGTGGAGAGGCCGTTGAGGAAGATTTTGCTTCTCACAGGACCGCCTGGACTAGGCAAGACAACGCTTGCACACGTCTGCGCGAAGCAAGCCGGCTACGAGGTTCAAGAGATCAACGCAAGCGATGAACGAAGTAGCAGCGTCGTCAAGGGCCGCATTCGAGATATGGTCGGAACGGAAAACGTCAAGGGAATTGATACGAAGACTGCCAGTGGGCATACGCGAAAAGCTGGAAAGCCAGTATGTGTGATCGTGGACGAGGTCGACGGTGTCGTGGGAGGCAGCGGAGGCAGTGGAGAAGGTGGATTCGTCAAGGCTTTGATCGACCTCATTATGCTGGACCAGAAGAACTCAACACCGCTAGGCTCACTACAACAAGCACCGACGAAGAAGAAAAAGGGTGAGCGATTTAAGATGCTGCGTCCGTTGATCCTGGTTTGCAACGACGTATACCACCCTTCGCTTCGACCTCTTCGAAATAGTTCGGTCGCGGAAGTCATTCGTGTTGGAAAAGCGCCAGTCCAAAACATGATCTCTCGACTGCATGGTATCTTCCAAAAAGAAGGCGTGCCCTGCGAGCAGGACGGCGTGAGGAGGCTGTGCGAGGCAACATGGGGAGTCAGCACTCGCAAGGAAGATCGACACGGTAGTGGGTCTGGAGAAGGAGACATGCGTGGTATCATGGTCGTTGGAGAGTGGGTCGCGGGCAAACTACGTGCTTCGAATGGGGCCAATCTAACCCGTAAATGGGTGGAGGACCATGTTTTGAAAGACCTCGCACATGACGGCGGCGCAGCGAGAGGACTTGGAAGAGGGGGACCCAAAGACATTGTGGATCGAGTCTTTCAAGAAGGAGCTGGGTTCCCAAAGCAGTCCAACATTGTCACACCACAACACATCTCTGCTGGGAACACCGGTGTCAAAGGTGTTGCGGAAGGCATTCGACGGAGTGCCACTGGTCGACTGCGCGAGCTCATCAACACCCATGGCGATACGGACCGCATCATGAGCGACTGCTTCTCCTCCTATCCGGACCATCCCTTCCAGGACGACACTCTTCTATCGAAGCCCGACTCGGCCTACGAATGGCTTCACTTTCACGATCGCCTCTCCTCCGCCGTCTTCACCACGAGCGAATGGGAGTTGGCACCCTACCTCAGCACACCCATCCTCGCCTTCCACCACCTCTTCGCCTCACCAACACGCTCTCAATACATCGCACCCACCGACGCCGCCGACGACGAACCCGCACCTCACCCCTTCTCCGGGCCCGGCGCCTCCTGGGCTGCCCACGAGATCGAAAAGCAAAACTTCGCCCATCTCCAAGCCCTGCAATCCTCCCTCTCCGTCCCTCTCTCCCGCTGCTTCAGCTCGGTCCCCGACCTCGCCACCGACCTCCAACCCTTCCTCCTCCGCATGCTCACCCCCTCCATCAACCCCATCATCGTGGGCGGCAGCAACAAAGACAAATCCATCGCTTCCGTACGCAAAGCATCCGAGCAAACCCTCGTCAAGCGCGCCGTAAACGCCATGTCCGCAACAGGCGTCCGCTTCGATCGCGTCAAAGTCACCGACGACTCTTCCGCGCGAGGCGGTGGTGGAGGGATGTACGGCGGTGCCAACGAGTGGATCTACCGCATGGAACCCCCCCTCGACACCCTCTGCACCTTTGGAACCGGCGGAAAAGGATTCGGCGACGCCGGCGGGTCGAAAACCCGCTTCGCCGTCCGACAAGTCTTGGATCAAGAATGGAAAAAAGAAGAATCCCGACTCGCGGAGGAAGCGCGACTCGCTCGTCTCGGAGTCTCCAGTCTCGCGCCCGCGTCCGCTCCCTCCTCCATCGCGGCCGTCAAGAGGGCCGCACTCGGCGGCGGCAGCACCGAGGAAATGGCGGCGGCGAACAAACGCGTTGCGCGGGACTTTTTCGGACGACCGGTAAAAGCGTTGGGAGTGGAGGCGCAGAAGACGAAGGATCGCGAGGACAAGGCCAAGTTGGGACCGAGTGTGTGGGTGGCTTTTCACGAGGGGTATTCGAATGCGGTGAGGAAACCGATTGGGTTGAGGGAGTTTTTGAGGGACTTGTAGGAACGTGAGCTTGACGCGGAGTGCGGACGCGGCGAGCACGAATCAGTAACTTGCACGAATACAACGAGCCCTCATGTGATAGCTCAGGAACACATGGAGAACGATGGTGGCCTAAATCGAGATAAGAAAGGCGTTAATATAAGTAAACGAACGCTCTATAATAAGCTCTA
>AFIY01000502.1:0-20067 GCA_000223825.2 Zymoseptoria passerinii SP63
CGTTTTATATTTTCGTAACGTCGCCTTTACTATAGTAGCGTTCGAGGAGCTGTTAGCTAAGGAGAAATTTACTCCGGCTTAGTCGACGATAATAGACATACGTCTAAATCTCTTATATAGCTTTTTAGCGCCTTAGTAAGCCGGTAAGAAGAACACGGCGACTTAAGATCTATTTAAAATTACTCCCGGAGCACTTACTATTATCGACCTTAGCGACCCCTTTATCGATACTATAACAGTCTATATACTGTTCGAGATCTACTTAGGTCTAGTAAAAGAACATCGACCGAAAGCCGGACTCGTTATCGTACTCGATAAAGCCTATAAGTACTTAAACGAATCTCTATTAGCGGCGAACTTTATAGACCGTCTCCTTACTACTATCCGCGAGTAGAGACATAACGCTACATATATGTTAATCGCTACTTAAGAGCCGATACTATCGAGCAAGCTCCTCGATCTCTACTCCGTAAGTATCGTCTACTATTTTAAGTCGCCTACGTAGTTTACGGCGATCCGTAGCTATATTAGTGGAGCTTCTAGTCTTGTTATACAAGGTAAGGAGTAGGAAAAAATGTTTAAAGATATCGTCTATTTAAGGATAGGGAAGTCCTTAGTCTTTGCTCCTAGAGCGTATATATATATAAGCGAGGCGGAGAAGGTAGAGAAGCTAGGTACTAGAGTAATAAAGATAAAGACAAGGATAAGAGCTAGCGTAGATTATAGAATAAGCGTACTTACGAGCGATAGTGCCTAAAGGATAAGATAGATTAAGGAGTTATAATACAATTCTCTTATAGGCGAATAAAAGTATCTATAGGAGGGTAGAGGAACGTAAAAGTTGTATACAAAATTAGATAGATATATATCGTAAAGTTTCGACGTCGTTAAGACTAATTAATACATATATTATAACGCTACTATACCTAAGTTGTATGTATTTCTAACAGCCTTTTCTATTAGTCTCTTTCTTAAGTTGCGTTTACGCTTCTCCTACCTTATACCCTTAAGAATAAGGTAGGGAGCAAACATTCGCTAGGATCTCCTACTTCCGTTTTCTGTTACTATTACTTGCTCTAGGCTTAGTTCTTCTCCGCGATTGCTCTAAATTCTTTAGCGGTCTTAATAATAAAACCTCTAAAAGCATCTAGCTACTCCCTACTCTTACGTCTTGTTCCTATATAATTTCCTTATTATCGACTTCTAAGGTTACCTAGATTCTTTAACATACGCTTATTCGCTATACTATATACACTTACATATAACCTTAATGTTATAACAAATTTAAAGTCTACCGCCCGGTAGGCTATAGTTCGACTGTCTTAGGTATATAAGAGCCTAATTTACGGTATCCTAAGTAGCGAGTGCTACGAAATTGCTATATACTACTTCTAGCGACTATAGCACTTATAAGCTAACATTTACGAGTATTTACGCTAGTCTAACTAGCGCCTAATATCCCTACTCGAACTTTTTCTATAGAGACAACCTAATATCTATTATCTCCGATATATTCCCTATACTATCTTCCTCGTCTATATAAAGATCTTAGTTACGGACATCTACCCTTTCTAAGCCTACGCTATGTCCTAATGTAATCGTAGCCCTCCGCGTAACAGCCCTTAAAAGGCCGAAGGACCTCTCCTCGGACAACCTACCCGCGCTATCTAGCTATAACTACGATTCGACCTCCTTACCTATACTCTCGCAATTAACGTAGAATTTACGATACTTACGTACCTCCTATAGAAAGGTCGCCGGCGTACCCTACCTAGCCGTATATCTATCGTTACCGACTATAGCGAGGTTATCTACGATGTCTTCGTATACTTCGAGCAGCGTAAGGTATACGAGATCGCGTACCCTCTACTATACTTGCGTATAGGTATCTACGAAGGAGATATCTTGCCGGAGAACGGAGCCCGCCCCGTAAACGAGGTCTTCGCTAACGTACGTAAGATTATCGAGGGTCGGATTGTCGTTAGCTACGTAGTTAAGAACGACGTAAAGGTTTTCCCGTACTAGGTGTTTAAGAATGTTAAGACTAACGACATATAGATACTAGAGGAGTACCGCGATTACTCTAAGTGTCCCGTTTAGTATATGCTAAAGTTGTCGACACTTGCGGAAGTCTTCCTTAGTCGCTCTATTTAGACCGGGGACTACTCTAGCTTCGAGGACGCAGCTACTACTATAGAACTATATCTCCTCCGTAAATATAAATTCGAGAGGACATAGAAGTAGATTCCGGACCTAACTAAACCTCTTCGCTTACTACGCCTCTTCGATAGCTAGATCGAGTACGGTAAGCATATCGCCGGGCTTATTTACTCTTCTCGTATATACGCTATACTTGCTAACGTACCCGGTACATACTAGCGTATCCGGTAGCTATACCGTTAATTACTATAAGAGTACTTAAGCGTTAACGAGTATAGTAGTAAGGGCGATCGTAGGCCTAAGAAAGAGAAGAAGTACGAGGAATATATAGAAAGGTTAATAAGGAGAAGGAGGCAGAGGAGAAGGTAGAACGCCTATAGGACTTAACGTTAAACGACTTTACTAATACCGAGAGAAGCGGTCCTACTAGCGAAGAGAGAACGGCGTTATCGAAGGTATACGCCTTTCGAAGTCCCGAGGGGCTAAGCTACCTATGTCGTACGTCTAACGGACAGCGTAATAGTAAAAGTCTTTATATATTAAGCTTAAAAAAGGCGTTAAGTAATTAAACGAGGATTGTGTACGTTAAGATTAAGTCCTAGAATACGTAGTGTTAGCTATAACGTTATAGTATATATAAAGCTTAATGTAGGTACCTATTCTACTATTAGCGGTATAGTAGCTCTAGCCTGCTATCTACTATCTAGAATGCTCTCGACCTACTCGACATTAATCCCTTTAGCGTCTTCTTTAATCGGACGCTCTTTATTAACGTACCTATCTCCTTTATCCGCGAGCACTTTATCCTCTAGTCCGTAACAGCGCCTATATATAAGTAAGGAACTCCGAAATGCTCCGATAGTTAGATAGGCTCCCTACGCTATAGATTCTATATATAAATAGACGAAGGCTGTTTACGGATTACTCTCGATAATACGAGTCTTCTAACGATAAGTAATGGATTTATAAGAGTTCTTCGTCGGAGCTAGACGGTCGCCGAGAAGGCCGATAACGAATATACTAATAAGTCTAGGGAGGAGATAAAGAGGTATACGGAGGTAGAGGGATATATAGCGTATAATATAGGTTGGGCGAAGGTAAGGCCGAGAAAGTATCTAACCCTATACTATAGGCCGCAGGATTATTATTCCGCTTCTTAGGAGACGTCTTATTAGGGGCCGCGGGCAGTAACGATAGTTAGTACATTCTAATTGTAGACTAGATAAGCGAGATCTGAACGTTCTTAGCTAGAGCGAGTTATGCTTGCTTTCAACGTAGCGCTGTTAGGAGGTCGACCGAGATCGTCCGTTAGTATATGCGATAAAGGGTTCCCGTTAAATGTTAGGCTCCTTTGCATATCGCAGCATACCGGCGAGATAGGCGTTAGAAGAAGTAACCCTTAGCAGGCCCGTATTGCCGCCCGTGCCGGCTTTAAGGGAGACGAGAATCCTTTCGGGCACATCTTTTAGGGAGGAGCGGGAGTACTATGTCCCACCGTTAGCGTTAGTTAACTTAGACTGGAAGGATGCTGTAGCTATGCTAATCTAGCTCCGAAGGTTACGGAGGCATTCGCGGGAGACAGCGTCGGGGAGCAGCATTCTATAGCAGATGCAGGCTCTATGTCTAGTAGCTAGTAGGCGGGCGTCTTCCGGGTTGAGATCTTTACCTTTGCGTACAACTGCAGTAATTAGGTTGAAAAGGGGTTCATTTAGCGCCTGTAGGCGGAGAACATTAGAGAATGTTGCTTCTACGATCGATACTGGATAAACGATTCGCTAGGATACTGCTCGTAGTTTGTTCATCGCCCTGTGAGCGGTCTCTAGGATGTCTAGCATTTTAGCGAGGCTGTTTGAAGGTAAAGCTGTTGCAGAACTGTGTTCTGCGGGTTTCGTCGTGCAGATAATCTGCCCTCCATCCGCGAAAGTGTTGTAACGTGCTGTAATGTTAGAGATGCCCTCGATGTCGAAGCTACAGCACCTTTGAGAAAGCAACAGCTTCGTTCCTTTCGGCTAAGCTGCTTCCGGACAATAGTGCGTCGCCAACGTGTTGGCAATGCGAACTATCGGTCCTCGCATAGCGTTGCTGCGGTTTAACGTTCATTACACCGTCAGCGCATTCCTTGACCAATTTTGTCAATCGGATCCGGTTATACCGCTGTCGTGTGCAAGGGTGTCAGAACCGGTCTAGCCGCTGTGGACTGCGCCCTTGTCCTCGCTTACAAGCCAGTAGTATACATCAGAGAAGCGCTCGGTAAGTGTGACTCGTCGCACACAGTGTTTATTGGAAGCCTGTGCCTCTTCAATTCGGTTCTTCCTTTCCTCTTCTCTCGCAACAACTTCGATCCTGACCAAGGTATTATTTACACCCTGTTCCAGTCCGTGACATTGTGCTAAGATCGACAGCAGAAACATGTCCGGCAAAACCAATTCGGGGTCCTCGTCGGGAGGCGAAGAAAGGACCGCAACTACAGCACCAGTATTTGCTGTTCGAATGACTACAGAACAAGCCAAGCAGCTGTCCTCTTCCGGGCAGCGAGCTAAGGAGGCTAGAAAGCAAGCTCCGTCTCTTCAAAGGCCTCCAACGCCCCCCAAAAAGCGGGAGACGTAGGACGCAAAGTAATGACCTTCTTGCACGGATGATAATTCCGGACCGTAAATGGACGGCGCTAGGTCTACCTCCGTGGCTCCGCTCAAAACTTCGTTGGCTCGGAGTGTGCACTCTGTCCGAGAGAACGGAGATACTTGTCGAGGATGACTGTGTCTATTAGACTTTTAGAACAGCAACAATACCATCGTACTCTGGTTAAGAAAGTGCAACCCAAGCCTTCGGCATCCAAGTCGTGCAGTGCTCTTTGAGCGGAGCTACGGAGGTACCGAAGGAGATGCAAAGCATTTGCTTCTGGTTATAGTTGCTTGATCGAGGCGACAATGTCTTACCTCCTTGGTCTCGCTTGAAGTGCACCGTACAATTCAGACATTAGCAGCTCGGAGTACGCAGTCGGCAGTAGAGAAACGGACATGTATTTCTGTATTTCGAGGATGTACGTGTCCACGAGTTAACGAGTTAGCCGGAGAGGCAGCAAGTCGTTGGCTCTCCGGCTTCTCGGCTTCTGCTATACAGTCCAAGTTACCGAAGTCCATGTTGCGTGTTGCGGTTGAGCGGAGCCATGGAGGTAGGGGTCGTTCAGTGAGAACTTCTTCATGATTGTGGCCCTTAGATCGTGTTGGTGAGACTGCAAAGGTTGAAAATCTAGACGCTCAACAAATTCTTCCCTTGCTAGGCAGAGCCGATGCTGTCAGTAAGAACCTTATTTCACGCGGATTCTTTCGCGAACATTGCATCCAGCTCTTCCAGGTATCGCTCTCGGTCCTGAAGTTTTCTCTCCACAAATCCGGTGTCAGTGGGTCGCCAGAGACTGGCCAGAAACTTGTAGTCAATCGTCTGAATCTCCTCGGCGATGTAAGAGAGATGATAAGGCACTATGCGGTCGTAAAAGATGCCCGTAAAGCTGATAGGGTCCATGACTGCGAGAGTGGCCCAGAAGCTGCCGCTTGCCCATGATTGCCGCATGATGGAAGACAGAGACTTGACTTCACTTCGCCCCGAGAGCCGTTCTTGTTCCTCCAGTACTTGAACGAACTGCTCATGTTTGGGGCCAAAATCAGCTCGATCGATCTCATCGATCAATCGACCTCCTAGCCAGTATGGAGGCTGTCGAAACTCGATGGGCCATGAGCAGGAAAACTCCAAGTCGATGATGCTTACGATGTTCCAATCATCATCTACGATGATGTTGCTGGGGTGCAGATCCGTGAGACTAAACGCAAAAGGACCCGAACGAAGTTCTGGGCGGAACATTTGTGGAAAGGCGGCTCTTGCTGCAGCTAGACCGGCCATCTGAAACCATCCATCACTGTGACTCTCTACAGCGTTCGGCTGGTGAATCAACCGCGTGTCTAGTGCGGCCAACTGCTGCAGGATGAAGTCGTCCACGGTGGAACAGGTAGCATCTCGCGGAATTTCGAGAGGGATACCCTCGTTCTCTTGCATGACATACTCCGTGCTGAGTGGCCGATTATCCAAATGTAAGTAGCCGTCATCGTCGAGTCGAAAGGCTCCAATGCGCGGAAGTGGGACACGAGTGAGGGAAAGTATTGTGCGGGCAAGATCCCGGTAGAGATTCTTCTGCAATCGTACATCGTCGTGCTTTTCCTTCCAAGTATCTGAGAGCATTTCACCGCCGACAATGGTCTCAATGATCAGATAGCCAGTTTCCAGAAATGGAATATGGCCGGCGTCGTGGCGTGCATAGCGGGATGGTAGGGGACGGCCGAGCAACGTCAGAACCCAACGACGACCTTGCTGGAGCCAGCGAGACCACCAGGGAAGACAGTCCAATTTGGTGAACTATAGCAGGCACAATTAGAAAGCGTTGGGGCAGCCAACCGAGGGGTGCCATACACGCTGACCTGTGGACAAGCCGAAACCATAGAGCTGGGGAATGGGCACCGAAGGGCAGAACTGCTGAATCCACGCATAAGCGGCCGCCTCGCACCTCAGCTTCTCGTCGGCGTTTCCTGGATGCCTTGCTTCTCCGCATCGGTATGGGAGTGGCAGTCGGACCATGACAAAATTCGGCACCGAGGGACTTTGCGCAGAGACGCTGATGGGCACGCAAAGGTTGAAAGAACCGTGTCGCCAGTATTCCTGCGGGGAGACCAAGCACTCTTCGGGAGCGACGCCCAAGTGATGCGCGACCACGGCACGGACGGTGTCGCGCTGCCCTTGTAGCTGCTCGTAAAAGGCATGCTTTTGTCGGGGGTACTGGGAGGCATTTATCACATCATCGGGCCTTGCTCGGGCGGCCGATAAAGTGAGGGGACCACGAAGCAGTTCGATGACACTCATGATGGGGAATGAAATGCAAGAAAGACCGAAAAGGAGGCCATGAGTACGAATAAAGATGGTTAATAAGCAGGGGTATATTCCTGGTCACACCCAAGGCGGCTAGCCTCCGGAGCTACGTCGGGCCGCTCCGTTACTCTCGCGGCCAGGTTCAAGATCAGCACGGCCATACATTATCATCCTTCTACTCCAAACTTAGCCAAACACAAATGGCGAGCTACACTCCTCGGCATAGCAACGATTCGATGGTGGTAGTCACTGAGCACATTTTGCCTTTCCTTTGGGCGGTGACAAAAGCCTGGCTTCCCGGCTCCCAATACTTCATTGCCATGACGCAGCCGTCTGAACGACTATTGGAACCTCGAACCAAGTCTCCGGCCTGAACTTGCTCGACGCCACGCTCTAGACTGCCCTTCTCTTGTTTTGGGTGATGTACATACACCCCGTCTTCATGCCTCCAACGCCACTTCTCCTCTACTTCAAGCCCAACGGCTCCAATACCCTCTTCCTCGCCACGCGTCCCGCTACGTCGCCTCCGAGCCTCAACGCGACCGCTCCAACGACCGCATATACCGCCTGCGCAAGCACCGCATCCTGCCCACTCTCCATCAACTTATCGCTTCTCGCAGGTTTCCACCTCACCACTTTCTCCATGCCGTACTGCCGTGCGATGTTCGCCAATCTCTTCTTATCCAGGACTTGATCTTTCGTCGAAGGCGAGATGTTCTCCAACCCGCTGAGGGAAGGGTGGTAGAAGACTTCGTTCGCAGGGAGGGAAGCCAGGTGAGGTGGAGATGGGGCACGGAGGAGAGCGAGGGACGTCTGCAGGGTGAGTATTCGCCGGCCGAGGAACGAGAGGCGGGCATTGAAGCCTTGACGGCCGTGTTCGAAGGATTTGTGGGTTAGTGTGAGCCACTGTGTGGTTGTTAGCTGAGGTAAAATTGTGCCTCTCTGCTGCCGCAAAAGCAGGCGCCGTGTACATCTTTCATACCTTTGTCTCCTCGTCAAGCATGTCCCTCCCCTTTTGCTTCCCTCCTAAAGGTCCGAGAAACATATCAAACACCGCATCCACTTTCTTCTCATCGCGGTTGACCACCCATACAGGCTGGCTCGGCTCCGGCCGTAGACGAACAGGCATCTTCATCGCTGGCGGTGTGCTCTTCCATCGCGGTTGATCATTGTCGCGGTGAGGTGGGAGATCGGCGGCGGAGGGTAGACCGCGGGTTCGAGGTGTGGTTGTTTCTGATGCGAATGCGCGGATGAAGGCTGTTGGCTTGGGAAGTTGTCGTCGGAGTGATCGCGCACAGCTTGCGCACACGAAGGAGGGTGAGGGTATCTTCATTATCGTCGTGGCGCGTTGTATCGGGGTGGTGATTGAGGTGTGGTCAAGTGTGAAGTGGTCATGCTCCGAGGAAAGTCTGCGGCCAAAATAGAGTTTCTTGGCTTTCCCGAGAGCGCGTCTCCCAAGATCTGTCTTCCACGCGTGCTGCATCCTCACTTCACTCTGTCATATTTCATGTGAAAACTCGGAGGGCCTTGAAGAAGACATACCCAGCCGGATGTTATAGCAATTGATCTTGGATACCATTTGAAGCATACCTTTCCTTGACATTTTCCACGGCAAGACTTTCCGCCCCCAATATCTCCACCCCATGGCTCCCATCACGATCCCGGACTCGAGCCCGACCTCACTCCAAGAGACGCTGTCGGCCGCCTTGCCCGCCGGATTCAATTGCAACATTCTATACGTCCAATCGCCGACCAAACAATGCGATCCGCTCTTCTCTGCTCCGCCCCGCCAGTCTGCAGAGAGGACCCGTCTAGCCAGCCATTTTCTCACTCTCAGCGTCGATCCGGCATCCCTTGGACACGAGACGAAGGACACGTCCGCTGGCGGCAGTGATGTGATCAGCTTCGCGATTGAAGTCTTGCTATACACCACCAAACGCCTGACCACACTCTTCGTCAGCAAAGTTGACTCTACCTCTTACGTCCCTCGGCAAAAGCCCTCCCCCATCCAAACGACGGTAACGACTTTCCTCCGCTGGCTAGCCGACCACGAGCGACGACAACGCCCAACTCGTAAAGTCGTCGTCTCACTTTTCGCTCGGGCTCAAGCACAATACCTCTTTCCGGGCTCTTCGGACAACAAATCGAAACATGTCCTCGATGATCGCCAATTGATCAAATGGTGGGCCCGCGTGCTGGATCCAATCATTCCAACTTCCGAGTCTTCACCGTCTGCACCTTCATACCAAGGCTACATTACCGTTCCGGGCTACGCGGGCTCCGAACTCAAACGCTCATTTATGCCTGCGATCAGCACATCGAGCGACAAACCTAATTGGGTCCCTGGCCATCCTCTCACAAGCCTCGCCGCAACCAGACACATATCTGCGAACGCTCCGCCGAGGTGTCTCCTTCCGCGCTTCCCGGATGACCCAAAGGCACGCTTCATGCAAGACCTCGACGATGAAATCGGAATCTCTCAGGACTCACAGCCTACCTCTTCATCCAATCTGAGCAGTCCTTCTAAGCGAGGGAGTATCAACAAATCTGCTGGCAAATGGAAGTCAATCCTAGACATTGACAGTTTCTGGGAGGCGATGGAGTTCCGGCAGGAGTGCTCATCCGGCAGGGTGGTTGGGTTCCTATGGTTGGTAATTTCTCCTCCTCCAGCAGTCTCAGCTAGCTCGTTCACGACAGACGATGTCTTGGCCGCGGAGAGCCAGGAGACTTTAGCTGCGCCTTCGTCGCCGACACCAACACCTTCATCACCACTTCCCAGCAACCAGTCCGAGCAGACCGACCGCCCGACCAGACGCCGCAAACCTCTCTCCGGCCTCATCATATCCCGTCAACCGCGCCTCAAACCCGGTTCCTCCTCAAACTTGTCCACGATGTCCACGACGTCATCGGCTTCATTGCCTGGAGGTGGAGTATTGCTGTCGGAAGAAGTCTACGACAAAGCCATGCAAACTCTCCTCGCATCCGACTTTTCCACCCTGTCAGCTGCTTTGCGGAGTACAGCTCGCTGGATCGGCGAGGTAAGGAGTGGAGTTGATGAAGGCTCGGATGTTGCGCTCAAAATTGTTGGGAGGAAGGTCGTGGAGATTGCGAAGACGGTTGAGGCAGTAAATGGGGTAAACGATTTGGGAGGCATGATTGTGAGGAAGAAGCGAAAAAGCGACGATGCAGCAGTCAGGCCGGTTGTGAATGGGGAGGCCAAGGCAGAGCAAGGTGAAACGGTCAATGTGCTTGGAGCGGGCATGGTGAGGAAGAAGGCGAAGAAAGTTTAGACCTGGCTGTAAGTTTACATAGCACGAATCAGCGCTTGATGGTACAGATTAAGAGATCTGCCCACTGACCTGCACGACTCCTTAGTGTGCGCTACTCATTTATCGGACGACCTTTCGGCATGTCCTACGTACTTCCCTGACCGACTGTCAAGATCGTCCTGCTAGCTGACCTGCACGACTATTTAGCGTGTCGGGTACTTTGCCTGCACGACCGTGTGGCATGTCTCCCTGTCTTGCTGGTACGATTCATTAGCATGTTCACGGATTCGACTCCACGGCTAGTAGCACGTCCTGCTCGTTTGCCTGTACTCTCTGTACCACTGTTTAGTAAGTCTCATGCCTTGTCCGTACGACTACGGCATGTCTTTCAAAGTCTGTCAACTTCATCGACGGTTCTCCGTCCACCAAGAATCTGAGCAGTGAAGTGTCGAGCTTCTGGCATGTGTACGGAGGCCTTCTCATCAGAGGAGTTGAATTGGCGCGGCGGCGAGCTTGCAACGGTGCTCATGCCGGGCTTAGTGGCAGGAAATACTGGGTGCATTGCCCTCCGACAGGTGCTCGAACGACAGGCTGAATATCGGACGTTAACCCAAAGAGACATTGGGAGGATGGAAGCAGCGATGGAGCAGTCACTCCCTCCTTGCAGACCCCTTGTAGCACCCTCGAACCACGGCACATCGGGAAATGATTCGCAACAGCATCGCGCTCTGGCGACGTTAAAATTTGTACAAATAGAATAAGTATCGAGAGATACGAAAAATGAAGCCTAATCCAGGCAATGCAAGACTCCAACAGGTCCAGAACTATGCCGACCATTCCCCCAAGTAAGTTCAAATGTCTTCGCTTCGTAAACACGCTTCATCAACACCCGTCAAATCGACCTATGGTATCCTCTACAACGCAACGACAGCGATGGCCGCAACGACGAAAGCGCCGAATCCGACCTGTGCGTGGGATGCGGCACCAGTGTAGGTCTGCGGTGCGGCGGGGGATGCGGTCCCGTTGGAGGCTTCGGGGGATTGGATTTGGCCGTCACTGTGAGGGATTTGTAAGCATTTGTTGTTTGGAGAACGATGTCGTGGTGGACTTACGGAATTTGTTGAACTGGCGTGGCTGGGGAGGGAGCGGGTTTTGCTGGGGCAGCCTCTGCCGGTTTGGCTGGGCCACTTTGCGTATGTTAGTCTTCTTGTTCATGCTATTGAGATGCGGTTTGGCTGCAAATGCTTACGCGATCTGTTGGACTGGCTTGGCTGGAGCAGCCTCTGCAGGCTTCGCTGGTGATGGTGCTGGTGCTGGTGCTTGAGCGGGCTTGGCTGAGTTTTGGATCTGGCCATCACTTTTGAAGGTATTAGCAAGAGAGTCAATATCCGATGACGAAGTAACGAACATGTACCCAATTTGCTGCACTGGCTTGGTTGCAGCCGGTGCCGGTGCCGATGCCGCAGGGTGCGTGTAGATAGCCGGGGCCGAAGGGGCCGGGACAGCCTTCGACGGGCAAGCAGTCTTGGCTGGCTGAACGGTCACAGTGACAGTGGAAGTGGCCGGGAATCTAGTTGGATGGGGCTTGTTGTCGATGATCTCGGTCGCGGTAACGGCGTAAACGGTGGTGTAAGATGTTATGTAGCTGGTCGTCTTGGCCTCGTACGTGGGAGCTGGGTGCTGCTCGCCCTGCTTGGTTGGGTTGACGATGACTGTGATGATCGTGGGAACGGGCTTGTTCTCAATGAGCGTGATCGTCGTAACAGGGCACTCGCTGGTGTACGAAGTCGTATACGCCGTTGACTGGGCAGGATATTCGATAGCGCTTGTTGGGTACACGGTAAGGGTAACGGTTGAGACCGTCATTTAGGTGGTAGGGTGCGGCTTGTTGCTGTAATAGACGGTGCTCGTCGCAGGACAAGTGTATGTATACGACGTAACATAGGTTGTAGTGTCAGCCGGATATGTAGGTGCCGGGTCGGTCTCCTTCGACGAGGTGGTCGTCTCGGTGGAGCTTGTGGACGAAGCAGAGTTCGTGGCAGGATCCGTGGAGGATGCAGAGCCGCCAGATAACGACGCGGAGCCGGTAGCAGAAGCAGTGTCCACGGCGGTAGAGCCAGTAGCAGAAGCTGTAGTTCCAGTCGCACTGCCAGAATCAGATCCTGTCGGGGAGGCTGTATCAGTTCCGGTAGCGGAAGTACCATCAGTACTGCTAAGAGTGGCGGTCAGGGAAGCTGGGTCGATCGTGTCGGTAGAGGACGAGTCGACAGGGTCGATAGTTACAGCGCTGGCGGTCGTAATTCCAGTTTGGGTAGTCACCTGTGCGCTAGTCGTCGCAGTTCCGCCGAGGCATTGATTGAACAACTCCAAATTCTTTTGGCAAGTCAGGCCGTCGCAGCAGTCGCTGTCAACCTGACAGAGGAGCTCGAATTGCGCCTTGCATGTAGCCGTGGTAGCCGAAGCGGAAGTCGTCTCGCTGGAAGTATCGGACGGTGTTGTAACTTGAGCGGAGGTGGTAGTGGTCTCAGCAGTAGTAGCAGCTGCTGTCGTTGTGATGGGACCACTTGACTTGAAAGCAACGTCGACGTTCTCGTTTGTGGTGGCCGCCTCCTTCGTGTTCTTCAGGTAGCAATAACCGGTGCCGTCCTCGTTCGCATGGAAAGAGAACCCAATGCAGCCATGGAACTCGTCACACAGAGGAGCGCAGTCCGCAAAGGAGGAGGAGAACATTCCAACGGTGTCGGGAATGTCGCCGAAGATTCGATCCGTGTTGCACTCAGTAGTGTATCCATTGCCAACAGTCTGGCCGGATCCGATCGCGTCACAGCCGGCGGCCTGGCGGCGAGTGAGGGCAAGAGCCCCGATGGCGAAGGGGAGAAGTCCAGTGATCTGCATTGTGAAGAACGTGTTGAAGGGAGAAGAAGAAGGAGAAAGGTACAGAGGATAGCTTCAAGGCGCGCTGGGAAACCTCCCAGTTTTGATCTCTCGCGGCGACAAAGGTTCACCTCATCTCTGGAGACCCCGCTCATCATTCTCATCATGGAGATCATCTTTACCAAAGTTGTTCGCTTTGCCAGAGGCGCGGTCCATTGAAGTTTGCCCTGGCTGTCATGTAAATTTAGCTCCCGCCGAGGCCATGTGGTAGCCGTATGTCGTTCGGCAGCATAGCTTGCGTGCAGCACTTGTAACTCCCTCTTGTCCTTTCCCAGATGCACACTTGCCTTTGCTTCGAACCCTACTGCATGTTCGCCTCCAGGTCTGACATGGGAAGTGTTGCAGAGCGTACCAACACTTCCCATGTTCATCGAGGTTTGGATAGCCCGCAATTTTGCAATCGAGATGGGGTATAGATGGACTGAAGTTGAAACAGCCGTGCTCGGCGCAACGTCGCGCTAGCTCGCTTTGGCATCTGCAACCAACGTCGACCATGAGCCTCGACAACGTGCACTACAACGACCTCCGCATTACACGACCTTGACGCAGAAGTATCCTCGTCGTGTTGCTTATGATATAGAGGACATCGTTGGCAGAAGTGTTGTGAGCAGACCAGTTGCACAGTGTGCGTTTCTCGATCTGGTGCCTTGGCGGAGTTGTCCGTCGATTCGCTTAGATCGTCATCGTGTTCTGCCCTGAGCTAATCGGTTCCTCTCATGTCTTGCCCTTTGCGTCCGCCCCATGGCCACGATACAAACCATAATGCTGCGAAGCCTGCAATGGCTTGCAGGCCTTACCTTTTCCGCGTGTTCGGCATGCGTGACGGCACGGCAGTCCACGTGCATGCGGCGATGATTGGCCCACGAGTGTTCGTCCAGCAGGATGATCTAGCGAATTTTGCATAGACATTAGGCAAATGATAAGACGTGCAAGTCCGATCGAAGACCGATGTGGCAGGATCTCTGTGAAATCATCATCATCGGGGTCTGGCATTTCCGAAGAGGGACAGCCCACTGAAACGAAAACGGCTGTATAGCCCCTCCTGTCTCATTTTTTCGAGCCCTGAATCCCAGCAGCGGAGAATACATGAGACATGTCTCGTGAAAGATGACATTTCTGCTGTGAGAAAAAACGAGCGTGTGTCCGGGGAAGTTCGCTCGCCTCGAACCCGCAAGGCATTTTATTGTTGTATTTCTCATCCGATGCGTGCGTGAGACCTGGACTCCAGCCTGGCTTTGCGCCCATCTTGCCGTATGCTTGGCTCCGGTCTTCGGTCTGGACTCGGGTCCGGGTATGTTGCAGGGACTTCCAGGTATTTGTTCATGTTTCACCGTGACCACGGATGGATCGTTTTCTCGTGTGGCTTGCGCCGCGTTTGCCATTTTTGAGCATTGGTTCCAGCGCATGACTGCAGTCCACAAGCCATGATTGGCTTTGTGTCAGTCGATCAAAGCGGTCCGCTGAACGTTGCATACCACCGGTATTTCTGCAGTTGTACAACTTGGATTGCAGGCCGATCTGGGCCGCAAAATCTGGAATGATGATTGAGCTTTGCATATTTCTTTGAGAGATAGGCAGCTGAGTTTCTCCGTGAAGGCTGCATTGACATTCCGGTGCTCCATCACCTTTGCCTCTGCTCCAGGCTTTTCCTCGGAAAGATGGTTTAGCACAATCGGAAAGCTGTGTACATAACCTGACTTTGATCCGGCCTGGACCCCTACATCGTGAAAGGTTAAGGGCGCCATGGGCGTCGACATCATGCATTCCGTAGCCATGGAAAGGTTGACAGTAGTCGTGTTGTGGTTCTAGTGCATCAGCTGAGCTGGGAGAGCAAGACTTCTAGACTTCGAAGAGAGGAATGTCTGGATGTTCAAAGTCACAGCACTATCGGGAAATATCGATCTCGCGTGGGTAGGTCAGCCGGACTCTGCGGTCTCGGCAGACGCCAGGATGTCTTCCTCGGCCAGAGGCGTCTTAAGAAGCAGGATTGTCTCGCTCCCCAGCAATATGGCGAAGCGGCTCGCCGTCGTTCGTTGATCCAGATCTGTAGCCGTCAAGGCTATGTTCTTGATGCTGAGAAACGCAGGTTTTCGAACTTTGGCACGAGCGAACGATTGGACACATCAATGCGTGAATTGAGTGATTGTCTGAGGTACGTACAAGAAAGAGGAAGGAAGAGGACCGGGGGTGTCTCGAACAGTGACGAAGCACGTCCTGCCTCAGGCTTCAAAAGCAGGGGCCGATCAGACGTCAGCTTAAGAAGTTGACCTTTTTGACATGCCGATGCTTCCTTTCCCGGCACCTGTCGTCGAACCAGACCGGTGTACGAATGTCCATTTCCTAGCTGCTTTTTCTTGTTGCCCGATTCCCAAACTTTATTCTCCCCAAAGCATAAGCTTTTGAGAAACCGTGAAAGGCACGGACAAGTAAGAGCAGCTCTGCATCCGGGCGATGGCTGTCTTATTGACCTCGATGTTGATCGCGTGGGCAAGCCTGATAATGTTTCAGCATTGTCTTATAGGTCATGTTGGGTGTGATGGAATGGTACGGTCTCGTCAGTCTGCCAGCCGCCAAGGCGGGTATCGTGTGGAACGAGTTGCTCCGGAGCGCCAGGGCGGATTTGCTTGAAGGTAGACGAGCACGGAAATACCTGCGACAGTTAAGGCGAATTCAAGCTCGGCAGTCAGTCGTAGTCAGTCGCAGGCAGGCAATAGAGTGAGATGCAAGGTCGGAAGGGAATGTCTGAAGAATTGAATGTATGCGTCAAGTCGCTATCAACGACGACATGATGATATTAAGAATACGAAAAAAGGTTCTCCTCATCAACATACCCAAAAGCTCCTGTATGTACAAACCACCTCCCGAGAATATTAACACCATCATCCCATATTTTCATCGTAAATCTTGTTCAACTTCAATGCTCAAAGATGCAGCATTTACAAAGCAGCGATGGCGATGGCACCGATGATCATGGCACCGAAGCCGACCTGGACGGAGCTTGCAGCGCCGTTGTAGACCTCTGGCTTGCCTGGATTGGCAGACGCAGTGCCGTTCTTGGCTGGGTAAGCTGCTGGGTGGGCTGGGGATGCGTCAGCGCCCTTGGCTGGGTTCTGGATCTCTGGATCTGGCCGTCGCTGGGGGGTGTTAGTGTTGATGCCACGCGACGAGGATGGGAATAGAGGCTCACCCAATCTGCTGGACAGGCTTGTACTCAGCGGGATTGGCTGGGGAAGCATCACCACCCTTGGCTGGGTTCTGGATCTGGCCGTCACTGTGAATTGTTAGTATAAATGCCACGCGACGAGGATGGGAATAGAGGCTCACCCAATCTGCTGGACAGGCTTGTACTCAGCGGGATTGGCTGGGGAAGCATCACCACCCTTGGCTGGGTTCTGGATCTCTGGATCTGGCCGTCGCTGGGGAGTGTTAGTATTGATGCAAGTCGTTGGAGATGGATATCAAGTCTTACCCAATTTGCTGCACTGGCTTGTACTCAGCTGGCTTGTTCGCGCCGTTGCCGTTGTCATCGCCCTTGTTGCCTCCGTTGTTTGCGCCGTTGCCGTTGCTGTCGCCCTTGTTTCCTCCGTTGTTGGAAGCGCCGTTATCTCCGCCGTTGCCAGCCGCTGGGTGAGTGTAGATCGCCTTGGTGGGGCAAGCGGACTTGGCCGGGACCGTGACAGTGACAGTCTTGTAGACAGCGGAGGTAAGAGGCATGGATTTGCCGTTGATGACCGTGACAGTGGTGACGGGCTGGTATTGCGCATACTCCGTGACGTAGACAGTCTTCTTGGCTGGGAAAGATGGAGCCGGGCTTGTGGATGGGGAAACGGTTACGGTGATGGTTGAGTATCCGTAGTATGTAGTGGGAACAGCGTGGCCGTTCTCGTACTTGGTGGAGGAAATGGGGCAATAAGTTATGAAATTAGTCTCGTAGGCGGTCGTCTTGACTGGGTAGACAGGCGCGCCGGTGCTGTAGATCGGTGGGCCAGTGCCGTAGATTGGAAGATTGGTATTGGTGGGGTCGATGGCAACGACGGTGCTGGTCGAGCTGATCACGGTCTCGGCGAATGTAGTGCTGCCGCTGACGGTGGTGGTGAGAGACTCTGGGTCGACTGTGCCGGTAGAGGACGAGTCATCAGTGCTCGTGGTGGCGGTAAGAGAGTTGGGGTCGATTGTGACATTGATGGACGTTTCAGTCGTGATATCAGTTGCTGTCGTAACAACAACGGTGGTGGAGGAGACTAAACACCAGAGGATACCATGGTTAGCGAATGCTCAGACAAGAGGACATGATACAAGCAGCAAAGACCTGACGAAGCCCGAGGCGTTCTCAGACGCCGTTGTGCTCTTCAAGAACTTACCAACAGTAGTGATCTCAGTGGCGGTAGCAGTTGTCAGATCAATCGCAGTCGCCGTGGTCAAGGCCTCAGTCGCCGTGGTCAATGCCTCAGTTGCAGTGGTTGCGGCATCGGTCGTCTCAGCCGTGGTAGTGGCGGCGAGCACGGCGCACGCAGAAGCGCCTCCAAACAGCTCTACGCAAGCCAATCCTTCGCCGCAGTCGGGCAGGTCGGCGGCGCCGCACTGGTCGCCCTCATTCTGGCGCTTGACAAGAGCGAGAGCGCCGACGGCGAAGAGTGGGATTCCAGCGAACTTCATGCCGAAAGTGGTGATAAACGAGTGTGGTTAAACGAGTGTTAAGGTGCTAAAAGCTGATGAAGGAGAAGATGTTGCTGAAGTGGATGATGAAAAAGTATTGTTGGGAGGGAAACTCTCTGCCTTTTATGCTTTTCGCAGCGGCGTAGCAGTACCACCCCGTCCCTTCTGGCTCCGCTCGCCATTGCTGTTAACAAAATTGCGTGCCAAAGAGTTGCTCACCTTTCAGATTGCAGGCCTCACAGCGGGCGTGGAGGGTTGCGGTACTGTAGCAGTTAAACGGTGAAGTCAAATGAACAGAGTTCTAGTCAGTCTTCTAGAGCGAGGCACACTAGTCCTCTCGGGGCAGGTGTCGAGATCGCACCAGATATTCTCCGATGCCAGAATTGCGCCCAGGCTTTAGCAGGAAAATATCCGTATTGCTGCGATCCGGTCATCACAGATGTCTGCACTGTAGTGTCATCAGCGGATGCGTGTTCCGCGATGAAATTCCAACGCTGTCTGTTTATCTTGGGACCTGCGTGCGCTTGTGCGTGAGCAGTGAAAGACCTGCGGTAGGTTCCTGGACTAACCCATTTCTCATCTTGCTACAGTCTGATTCGCCCCGGACCAACCTATTGGTCTCATGAGGCTTGCCTCTTCTGGCTGTTTGTTTGTGGCAAGACGGCGGAAACACGAGCATGTGTCGCGATGATTGGCGCGTTCATGTCCAGTCCAGAAGCAGTCCCCAGGGTATCTTGATTTTACACCAGATTGTGCACATGGGAACGGTTGAAACGGGGGCCGACCTTGGCAAACATCGATGGCAGTGTAATACACGGAAGGTCCACTAAAGACACGAGGAACATGTGGTGTAAAAGGTGTTTCCTCAATCAGTTGAATCGTTCGGTGGCCTCTCATCGTGACTCCTCATGCTGTGCGATCGTTCGTGTCTCAGCGGGCCATATGCAATACTTTGCAGAGTTAACGACGGTAAGATTTGGATTTCTCATGTCAAAACCACGGCAAAGAATCTGATGCTTCGCTGGACCACACGTGCCGCCTCTGGCTATGGCTCACCGTCGTCCAAAGCCGCATGCAACGCCGGTAGAATGGCAATCACTGTGTTGAATCTTAATAAGCAGGGATCGGATAACTGACATAACTCACCCAGTTATGTATTTAATTAAATTACTGGTTGTTAGTCATTTATTTACCTGACATTGCCAAGGTTTTGCCAAGGCGGGGGGCTGGGATATTAAAATCTCAAAAGGGCGTGTGTTAGGTAGTAAATCGACGATTTTAAGACTTTTATATCCCTCTACTTCTAAATACTAAAACCTATATATTTATATATCTTAGTCTTCCTACGTAGATCTCTTACTTATAGAAACGACTTGTATAGTAGCTAGAAACAACGAATCTACTATTAAACGGCTAGCTAATAAGAAGGCTAGAAACTTTTCCTAACTTAGTATATCTATTATAGTAAGAGCGGTAGAGGTATTATTCGAGCGGCTCGTAGTAAGGCTCGTAGTAAGGGCAATAAGGGTAGTATTAGCGTATTATCCGTCTATTATATAGTCTATTACCTTATTAAATAATATATTATCTATAATCTTAGCTATATTATTTGTCTCGTAGAGTAGCTCCTTAATAATATCTATCTCTTACTTACGCTCCTCCCTACTACTAATTATTATATCCTTCTTACTATATAGTTATAGCTAGTTGTCGTTCGTAAAGGTATAGCGCTTATATTTTTAAGGATTAAGAGGCTTCTTATAGCTATTAAAGTAGATATAGAGTAGCTTATTTAGTCGCTCTAGCATTAAGCGGTTACGAAGGCGTATATATATTAATTTAATAAGTTATAAGTATAATAGCGCCGTATTAAAACTATTAGTCTTATATTAGAACGTATACTACTAAGTTAGTATAATAGTATAGTTTTTATATAAAACTACACTCTCGATAGTATAAAGTACGTAGTCTTACTTACTAGATATAATCCTTACGGTAGTAGTATTATTAGAGAGATTAAGCTAGTATACTATATAGTAGTACTTAGTAACCTATTATACGAATTGTTAGAAGTAGCTTAGAATGCCCCTTTACGGCTGTCCTTAGCTATCGTTCGTGTTATATAGTCGTATAT
>AFIY01000501.1:0-82151 GCA_000223825.2 Zymoseptoria passerinii SP63
AACGAGACGTTGTTAGGATTATACCTACGGATATTAGAATAATTATAGTTTAAAGTAGAGTTACAAATAAAGTCGTCGCCGACAACGACCGAAGGTAAACGTACCTATAGTTAAGGAGGAGAAGCCGCGTACGGCAAGGTAGTTCGATAGTACTATTAGAGCGGAGAGTCTAGGGAAGAGAAAGTTAGCGCGAAGTAGTACGTAAACCTTATTAATACGACTCTATATACCGCCGAGAGCCTAAAGAAACATTAGTAAAGTTCGAAGTTAAGGCGGTCTATATATATACCTAGTAATATCCTACGCGATTGCTTCTAGTATAATACCGACATACCTTGTTTAGAGGGCGGTTACATTTACGGCTAACTGTAATCGACTTCGAGTAACGATTTTTTAAAGTTTAAGAAATACCTATAGAATAACCCGATTAAAACAATTCTAATACTAATAAACCTATACGAAAATACTACGACGCCCTACTAGGAGCGTCGTACTATACGGAAACCGTAGCGGCCTAAGGCTAGAAAAGAAGTAGCTACGGTTCGCTAGAGGAATAGAATAACCTAAAGTTATTACGACAACCTATAAGGCTAATCGTAGGCGGGTCGTAATAACCTAAAGTTATTACGACGATTAGCGTAGATCGTACTAGTTCTAGAGTAGATACGACTAAGGTATGTTTTATATAGACCGCAATAAGTCCGTAATAATTCCGTAATATCTTAGCTTCCTTAATACTTCTATAGCCGAGCCTTCTATAAGCTTGCTCTTACTATATCTAATACGCTCTACTAATATATCTTTAATAGGTATAACTCTACCTTCTATATTATCTATACCGCCGACCTTAAATTTACTATTAAATCTAGCTATATCGAGTAATATATCGTCTATTAATAGCTCCTTATATAAAGAATTATTTAGTATCTTAGCTTAAAAAGCGCCGATTTTAGTACTACTAAGCAATATATTACTAAGAGACTCTATAGTAGTAGTAAAGAGGAGTTAAAGAGGGGGTAATAAGAGTAGCAATTAAGGTAATAATAATACCTTAGACCGAGCGAAAAGCATATATATCGTAAATGTAGACAAAATAGACAAGGAAAATACCTAAGTAGACCAACTTAGACGACTATGCGCGTTAAATCGTCCGTGCGCGTGGGAGCTGGCAGTGTCCGGTAAGGCCGAATGGCCGAAAGCCGAGCCTGCCTCATTCTAAGAGCCGCCCGGCTGAAGCAGGCAAAAGACAAGGTGAACGCTCGAGGTGACTTTGATCTGATGATGGGCCGATGGCGGAGATTTCGATGTCGGCAGCGGGAGAAGCGGTCTCTCGGGCTGAACAGGGGAATCCCAGCACAACCACGCATCGCCATATAACGAGGAACCTCCTGGCTTCACACGTGGGAGAGACATTGCGTGAATCTCAATGCTCATGGCGAACCGATTCTTGGACATGCACGGCTTCGACGTGTTGCCTTGTCTGCGAAGTCCAATTCGCTATAGCCTGCGGGTTCCCTTCGCCATCGGGGCGTGGAATGTCTGTGTGTCCAGTCCACAAGCCTTCCCTGCAGACATGCTGGTCTGTGGGAGATGAAAAACCATCCTGGTCCGCAACCTGGCGGAGGCACGGTGGTGGCATGAGCTGATGATATAAACCTCTCTCGTCATCGAAGCCGATTATCATAACCCCCCTTCCCTTACCACCTACCATTCCTACCCTCTTTCGACACCCTTGGCTCACCATGGCATTCAGCATGCCGTCTGCTCTTTTGACCTCATTCGCTCTGGCTGTCTCAGTTACGGCGCAGTCGATCATCACCCGCGATGTGGCCATCATCGGCGGCGGGTCCGCTGGCACATACTCTGGCATCCGTCTCCAGCAGATGGGGTTCAGCGTTGCTGTGATCGAAAAGGAGAGACAACTTGGAGGTGAGTCGGCGCTCTCGCGTTCGGCAAATCCGCCACGCTGACCATTGCTTGCAGGCCATGTCGATACCTACAGAAGTCCCACGAACCAAAGTCAATTCGTCGACTACGGCGTACAGGTGTTCACCAACGAGACTGTTGTCCACGACTACTTCGACCACTTCAACATCTCCCTCGTCACCGTCAACGCGGCCACCAGTTTCGGATCCATCGAAGACAGCAACTTCATTGATGGCTCGTCGTTGAATGTATCTGCCGTCATCCCCAGCGATCTCGTCGGGGCATTTACGAGATATGTTCAGATCCTCAACACGTACTCCTACATCAAGGGCGAGTGGAATCTTCCCAGTCCTGTCCCCGAAGACCTCTTACTGCCCTGGGGGGAGTTCGCGGTCAAGAACAACCTCACCGGCATGGTTACAACCGCCTACCAGTTCAACCAAGGCCAGGGCGACATCCTCGCTCAACCTGCGTTCTACGTTCTCCGTCAATTCAGCTTGTCTCAAATTCAAGGCATTGCCAACGGCTTTCAAGTCAACCCGCTCGGCAACCAAGAGCTTTACAACCGTGCCCAGGCTGAGCTCGGCTCCTCCGCTTTCCTCAACTCCACCGTGACTAGCGTCACCCGTTCTGCGGACGGCGTAGATGTCTGTTTCGACAGCACGCAGGGTCACGTCACCGTCAAAGCGAAGAAACTCATCATCGCCATTCCTCCCAAAGCCACCAACCTCCAGTTCCTCGACCTCTCGGCGGACGAATCGTACCTGTTCGGCCAGTTCAACAACTCCTACTACTGGAACGGCCTAATCAGCAACGCCAACCTGACGGATGGTTCTCTCTACTTCAACCTCAACCCAGATGCTCCGCTCAATGTGCCCGCCATGCCCGCATTGTACCAGATCGGTCAAACCGCCGTGGATGGCTTGAGGACGGTCTACTACGGTTCGGCGCACTACATGACGGACGACGCGGTCAAAGCCGATATTCTCGCGACCATCGGGCGTCTCCAGGCTGCTCAAGGTATCGAAGTCTCGTCTCCGCCGGAAATCGTGGAATTGAACAACCATTCGCCGTACACGCTTTCGGTGTCACCACAGGCAATCAGGGATGGGTTCTATGACAAGCTAAAAGGGCTGCAAGGACAGAGCAACACCTTCTATACTGGCGCGATGTGGGCGAATGATGCGAGTGGTGAGATTTGGGACTTTACCGAGAAGAAGATCTTGCCGAGGATTGTGGCGGCCATGTGAATAGGCATGGTGGATGCCGGATGATGTTGATTGTATGGATTTGACCTTTTAATTTCAGTGGGAACAAAACCACCAGCATGTACATAGACTCAGGCGCTCGATTCAATTTGACCGGCTTTCAAATACCGGACCGTGGACAACAACCAACCCCATCACCAAGCGCAATGCCCAGCATCAATCCTCAGATCCGACCCCGTCATATACGAAGTACTATCCGATAAAAGAAACACGACCGCAGAGCGATACTCCTCCACATTCGACATCCTACCCAGCATATTCCCATCCGGCCACATCGTCTGCAGTGCCGGCCGCTCTTCAAACGTCGGAATCGTCATCGGAGTCATGATGTATCCCGGCGACAACGTATTGACTCGAATCGCGGGATGCCTCCCATCGTTGCCCCATTCCGCCGCCAAGTTCCTCGCCAGTTGCAACACGGCCGACTTGGAAGCGTTGTAGGGACATGTGTCGACTCCCTATCGAATGATCAGATCGGCAAGAAGAATCCCCCGTCGACGACACGACGGCTTATTTTCCGGAATACCCACCCTATTGACGTTCGTGCCGGACATGCTCGCGATCATGACGATACTGCCGGACGACTCTTGTCGATGCATGATCTTCGCCGTCGCCCGAGCACAGAGGAACGAACCCGTGACGTTGATGTCCATGATGCGGCGGAAGTCGGCCAGGGGATAGTCCACCGCGGGACAATTTCCCGAGATGCCGGCACAGGTGACGAGGCCTTTGATGGGAAATCGCGCCAGCGACTCGGCGGTTGCGAAGGCTTGCGTGACGCTTTCTTCGTCGGTGGCGTTGCAGTGGACGTACGACAGCTTTCTCTCCGGTGCGGCTGCTTCGTGTTGGATCTTGTCTTGAAGTATTATCAGTGGTTGCGTCCGACTTCATCGCAATGGCACCTCACCCAGTTGATCCGTGCTGGCTTTCAGCGGAAGGTCGAAGATGATTACGTCCGCTCCGTGATGCAGCAGGGCGCTGCTTAGGCATCTACCAAGACTTCCCAGACCTCCGGTGACTATTGCTATCAGTCATCCGTCTCCGCCATCGAGAGCATTGATTTGTACCGATGATGGTTCGACACTCCAAGCGGAAGAGGTTCTGAAGTGTTGGGTGAGCTGCTTCATTGCTCGGGTTTAAAGACATGTTGGCATTGTTCCAAGTCTTCCAAAGCGACGTGGGCTCGTCGAAGAGGGCGAGAACACACGGATGCACGAGGCAATGGCTAGCCAAGCAGTCGTGTCTAGAGTCGAAGCTGCATGCAACCCTGGACCTCGAGCTTACCCTGGACCTGCACCGGGCCATGTCAACTCCGCTCACCAGCTGACGTCTTTACGCAAGAACATCCACTTCCATGCGGGTAAGCGTCGTAGCTCCATGCGTCTGAGTCGTACTGACAGCTCGAACCGCGTCAGCTCCAGGTCCTTGCACCCACTCAATCAGAGGCTCCGCCACCTTAAACGTAGTCAAGCTCAGGTCGTAAAACTCCCTCGGAACCTTGAACGCCACAATCGGAGTCCTGTACTCCGCGACAGCAACCCGGATGATGTCTTCGAAGAATCTCGCCAGCGCCCATCGTCTGCCGCACGTATGCAGTGCAAAAGCCAGGGAGTGGAGATTGGTCGGAACATTGGCATCCAAGGCTTTCGAATGGACGATGTAGAAGCTCGCCGCCACGAAGATGGAGAAGACCAGCAAAGGATGACAGATTAGCAGTTCGTCCTCGTCCATTTGGCGGACTTTGAAAGCCGTGTTCTCGCATGCGTACACGCATCGACTGCTCGCGAAAGCCCAAGGCTCTGCACTCTGGGCGATGCCTTCCGGACGTGGCGATCGGGAATGTAACAGCGTGATCACGGCAGTGTTGAGCACGCAATTACACAGCACGACCTGCGCGTCCATGTTCGGACGCTCGTGATGAGCGTACTCTGCGTTGATGAGTCGGAACACCGCGGCGACAAACTCATCTCGCCATGCCGTGAGTCTCTCGTCGATGCATTGAGCTTCCGCTTGCCACTGATCCCGATGTTCAAAGTCGGTCATGTCCACTGGTTTGCAGAGAAAGCTGTGAACGATTGACAGTTCGCTTACAGCAAAGATGATGCAGAGCAAAAACGCCGAGCATGTTGAGTATGGTCGGGTGTGATTTGCTGCAAGAACACCCTCCGGCTGCGTCCACAGAGTCACTGCATGGCAAGGGAGGCTTCCCGGCCGACGGTGCTTTAACAGCTCCATGTTTAGCCCCGATAATGGAGACGCTGTCGAGCATTTCAATCATCCAGAACGCTCGAAGCCGTTCCTCGTCTTTCATTACACAATTGGTAAACGTCGAGAGCCGGCGGAGAGCAGTCGGCGTTGACGCTGAGGGCAAGTCCGAATCGCTTGTCTGACCGACATTGCGATGCTCTGCAATCCTATCCGCAGTGATAGTCAGCCGAGTTAGAACGACAGATACCGCGTTGAGACTGATATACCTTCGGGCTACCGCTAGCATGTTCCACGACTGCATGAATTGCCCCTCGGAGTATTGGAGCACAGACAGAATCAACAACGCCTGTACAGCGTCCAAAGTCTTGCGTCCCATTGCTGCGAACAAAATGAATTCCGTCAATTGATGCTGAATCTCGCTACGACGCTGCTCGGAGACCGACAGCAACTTGGAGTCAAAGACAGTGATCGCTACAATTGCCTTCATGACCAACTCCTTCTCGAAAGGCAGAGTTCCACGGCAGCGCGAAACCAACCTCACAAAGGACGGCTGATGCAGGATTGGGAACCAGCGATGATACTTGTGAAACCAAGTTTCACAGAGTTCCATCAACACTGGTTCGGCAAACGGATCGGAACACTCCATAGCAGTCGACGCTACAGTCGATGTCTCTCTGCTCGTCTGGCCATGTAGCTCGTGCTGATAGGCATGTGGAGTCCCGTCATAGTCAGCTCCAAAGTCCAGCTCGACGGGTGTCTCTACATTCCTGTTCGCTACATATCCTGTTGCAAAATTGCTGTTCTGGACCGTGGAGACACAAGTCTCGACCATCGAAAGTCGTGATTCCATTCGGTCTGTCTTGTCTCAGCCGATCCTCGCTCAGGTACGCCCAAACAGCTGCCCTACCTATTCTTCGCTCGAGCCGGGAAACGCAACCAGCCCGAAGTCCGGGTTGCTGTCTTCCCTGGGTGGAGTATTCGCACTCGCGATAGCTCTTCACGCAAAGGCCGCACTTGGGCCGCTCTCGATCGCATGCGGCTTTTCGGTGTCGGCACGCATTGCATCTGTGTTCGGATTAGTGGTTAGTGCACTTCGCCCGGCCGGTCATTGATGGGTCACGCTTACGCGATCTTCTTGTCCGATGATGCAGTGATAGCCACTTGGATTGCGACCTACGAGGGTGAGTAGACACGGCGAAAGAACGCGCCGTATCTGCTCCGGAATGAAGCTCGGAGAGGAGATGGCAGATGCGGAGAACCTTGTCCGGGCCATGTTTCTAAGCGGATCATCATCCTTGTCATCCACGTTGGCGATACTGCAGAGGGCTCAATGCTTCACGCCGAGTCTCCTTCGGGGCATGTCAGGCCTCTCATTTCCTCAATGGTACGATACCGTGGTCGTATCTGGCCAATGGAACGTTGCACCAGGAGCGATGAAAGGAACCACGAATGCCTTGTGATTTACCCCTCTCAGATCAACTCCGCCGCGCCTCCTCGTGGCCTGAACCATGCAACCCCGTGGGGAAGTGGAGATCTGGAGAGACTGGTCTTCAAATAGGCAACATGTCCTCCTTCGGAGCGGAGCAAGGACGAAGACAATCTTCTGACCATTCCACCCGGTCACCATGCTGTAAGGCTACGCTCTCGAAGTCGCTTTGACGACCGCCAACTCCGCTGCTCAAGCCTGGTATGGGTACGATCAGGCAAGTTCCCTCGTCCAAAGCAGATGTGCCCAAAGCAGGCGTGCGAGACATTGACTGACCAACATTCGACAGGGCATCATAGCAGCGAGCATTTCCTCGATCAGTTCCCTCAACTCAGAAAGCCGGTTCTCGAAGGAACTTTCGTCAGCATCTTCTCTGTTCGTCGAAGACTTGAGCCTCAGCATCGATAGTAGCACTAACGATAGACCAGCTCGGCAATCTCTTGGGATGCCTCGCCTCAGCGTTGTTCGGCGACAAGCTTGGTCGAAAGAACACTCTTCGAGTTGGTGCCGGCATCAGCGCAACCGATGCCATACTTCAATTCTCCGCGACGACGTTTGTGCAATTGATGATTGGGAGGGTCATCAATGGCATTGGCAATGGCAAGCAAGTGTTGCGGTTACTTTGAACGACAACTCTTTCTGACATTCGCCAGGCATGACATCGTCGACATGCGGTGTCTTCCAGGCTGAAGCCTCCAGAGGCTCTCGCCGAGAAAAAATTGTTCGTCATTGTCGTTACCCACAATGTCATCTTTTACATGCTCGGCAGTTGGTTGACTTTGGCCACTTGGTATCTCGACAATGATGGGCAGTGGCGTATTCCGTTTGCACTGCAGGTATGGAGCAAGAAGCTAGCCGGGCAGGATATGACCGCTGACTTGACCAGCTCTTCCCGGCCGCATTCCTGGTTTCCTTCCTGTTCATCGTTCCAGAGTCTCCGAGATGGCTACTCCTCCGAGACCGCCACGAGGAAGCAATCGAGTCGCTCCGAAGATATCTCGGCAAAGGATTGACAGCCGAAGATCCCATCGTGCAGGACGAATACAAATCCATCCGAGGCGCGCTCGAAATTGAGAGACAGTCCAGCATTTCCTTCAAAGACGTCCTTCTTCGCAGAGACCGTTCGAGCAACCTTCGACGAATGCTTCTTGGAATGGGCACGCAGTTCATGCAGGTCATCCAACCCCACAGGTTGTCGTGATCGGCCGAGTACTTACACCGGGACAGCAAATGGGAGGCATCAATGCTCTTAACTAATACTTCTCGATCATTCTGGAGAACAATCTCGGCATGAGCGAGCTGATGGCTCGTGTCCTAACAGGTGTCAATGCGACGAAGTATTGCATCTCGACCGCAATGGCATTCTGGATCATTGAAAGAGCCGGACGAAGATTCTTGATGCTGTGGGGTTTCGGGTTGCAGGGCTTCGCTTACATCATGGTCTCCATTGCGGTTGCGAAACTGCCGTCTGCTGATCAGCAGTGGGGAGCTGTCGCGATAACGTTCTTGTTCTTCTACTATGCAGCTTTTGGCTGTACCTGGGGAATGGTAAGCCATCTCTTTCCTTCGCCCGCGCTTCGATGCTGACAGTTTCAGGTTCCGTGGATCTACCAGGTAGAGACCAACTCGCTGTCGATGAGAGTCCGAGGTGCATCAGCCGCGACATCGATGAATTGGGTACGCTCTTCAGCCCAGCATTTGTGGGCAAATTTCTGACAAGTCAACAGCTCTTCGGGTTCGTCTGCACCCAGTTCACCTCGGTCGGCATTCGTACACTTGGTTACAAATTCTACATCAGTAAGTCAGTTCGAGAGTCTAAACCCATGACCTTCTCTGATGGAACGTTCAGTGTTTGCTGTGTTCGACATCTTCTTCTTGCCCGTGGTATACTTCCTGTACCCAGAGACGGCCAACCGCACACTCGAGGACCTAGACGATTATTTTGACAAAGACTCACCTCACAAGGCGATCATTCGGTTCGGAGACAAAGTCGCCAAGCAGCACAAACGGCCAGCGGAGGCGATTGAGGCCGAGAGACGGCGCATTGATTTGGCGACTGAGCTGCAGAAGAATGGCAAAGCTGACGCCGATTCGACGTGGGTGGAGAATGTTGCTGTAGAGATGCCAGCTAAGTGAAGGGTGTCCGAGACGTTGGCGGTCAGTGTATGGTGGGTTCTTTCTTTCTTGAAGCCTCCTAAGTTGTAGAACTGTATCAACACGGTTTCTCGAATTCGACCCGTAGTCCACGTCAGGCGGTGACGGTAAGCTTTTTGCCGCAATGCAACCACCAGGCGAATACGAAAAACATGAGCATCATTCGCGGCAGATTCATTGCTTGCGTAGAAATGGTTCTACACCATGAAGCGGGAGTTGGGAACCACTGTACTAGCAATGCGGCACTGACAACACCAAGGTGCCATCGGCAGTAGGACGGAGAACTCGGTCCGAAGACTTGAGTGGGACCATTCTGCAGCAGTCCGACGAGCGGAGTCGACATGGCCCGGGATCTATCCTTGCAGCATCCGGAGTCGACATGGCCCGGAGTCATCAGCTGCAGGTGCGGAGTCGAAGCTCTCCGTGTCTAGTGGCAGTATGGCTCTGGCGGTCCAAGATCCTGGAGCTATTGCTATACGCATGTGATGTTGCAGCACCAAAAGCCCCGCAGGCGATTGAGACACGCGTTATGTTGTGTCTGTGAAGCATATAATCGGCCTGCCTGCCATTCGCACTGTAAGTCTTCATTCCATTCCATTGTTCTCGCACTCTCCAACATCGTAACTTTCGAATTACCCACACTATGGTCGTCAACGTAGCACCTCCTAGAACGAGTCCACACGACATCACTCTCCCTCACTTCAAGTCATCGCCAAGCGTTCTCTCCGAGAAAGAAGCACCGTCAGCATCTCAAATCGCCCAGAAATGGCTCACCTCATTCTCATCCTGCATCTCCTCCAACAACACCTCAAAATTGCCCTCCCTCATTCATGAAGATGGCTGGTGGCGAGACCATCTGGCCTTGACCTGGGACTTCCGCACCATCCGCGGTCTGAGCAAGATCATCGACTTCCTCACTCCGCTTTTGAGCAAAGCCAATCTGCATAACTTCAAGGCCAGGGAAAGTGGCAAGTTTGCACCGCACAAAGAGTATCCCATCCCTGAACTGGAATGGATCGAGTTCATGTTTGAATTCTCCAACGCCGTCGGCGAAGGCAAGGGAATGATTCGACTTGCTTCTCCGCCTGAGAGTGGCGTGTGGAGAGCGCATATGATCTACACTGCGCTTCAGACCTTGAGGGACTTCCCAGAGCAAATTGGCGACCTACGACCACATGGCGGTACGAACAGCCTGAAAGGCGGTGCGACGCACGGAAATTGGTTGGAGCGGCGAGAGCGACAGAAAGAATTCTTGGACCAAGACCCGGCAGTCTTGGTTGTTGGAGCTGGACAGTCCGGTCTCAATGTGGCAGCGAGGCTGCAAGCTCTTGGATTGTCTTGTCTCATCGTTGACAAGCACGAGAGGGTCGGTGACAATTGGCGGAAGAGGTACCGTACACTGGTGACGCATGATCCAGTCCAGTACACGCACATGGCGTACATGCCATTCCCGGCGAACTGGCCGTTGTTTACTCCCAAGGACAAATTGGCGGATTGGTTCGAGATCTACGCCAGCGCCATGGAACTCAACATCTGGCTGCAGTCAACCATCAGGAGGGCCGAGTTTCAGGAAAGCGAGCAGGATTGGGTGGTCGATGTCGTGAGAGGTGATGGGAAGGTCCGCAGCATGAGACCAAGGCATATCATCATGTGCACTGGACATGCTGGAGAGCCGTATATCCCGACATTCCCGGGCCAAGCATCGTTCAAGGGAAAGGTCTATCATGGTAGTCAGCATCAAGATGCTTCGGTTCATGGCGAACTCGCTGGAAAGAGAGTTGTAGTCGTCGGGACTGGCAACTCTGGCCACGACATCGCTCAGAATTACCACGAGAATGGAGCTTCGGTCACCATGCTGCAACGACGCGGCACGTATGTCATCTCAGCGTCGATCGGATTGTTAATGCTGCACGAAGGCATGTACGACGAGCACAGCCCGCCGATCGAAGATGCAGACATTTTCAGCCAGTCGTTGCCCATACCCGTCCAGTTCGTCAGAGATGCCGTCGGTATATCACGCATCGCTGAGGCCGAAAAGACATCTTTGGACGGACTTAGGAAGGCCGGCTTCAAACTCGATTTCGGGCATGATGGATCGGGCATATACCGGAAATACATCACCCGGGGAGGAGGGTACTACCTCGACGTTGGATGTTCCCAACTGATCATCGACGGCAAGATCAAAGTCGTCCAGAGTCCGGATGGCATCAAAGGGTTCTCGGAGAGTGCTCTCATTCTCGCCGGCGGCAGGGAGCTGGAAGCTGACGTCGTTGTTTTGGCCACTGGGTACGACAACATGCGCACGACTGCTCGTAAGATCCTCGGCGACAAGGTGGCGGACCGATGCAAGGACATCTGGGATCTTGATGAGGAAGGAGAAGTCAATGCGGTAAGTCTATAAAGATTCACACCGTCCAGACACTGTACTGATCAAGCACAGATGTGGCGGCCATCCGGGCATCCGAAGCTGTGGTTCATGGGTGGCGCACTCGCGCTGTGCCGAATCTACTCCCGGTTTCTCGCGTTGCAGATCAAGGCTTGTGAAGAAGGACTTACCAAGTGAGCATTGCTGCAAATAGACGCATGCTATTGAAGACTTCCTCTGCGGCTGAAAGTGATCAAATGGTGTGCTCCTGTCCAATGCTCTCCGGGTTGAGTCCGCGGCACATGGAGAGTGTAATGTTGTCACGCATCATAGCAGATTCAAGTGCTATGGCTTGGTACAAGCGACGTGAGGTGACAATATCGGCATATGGTAAGTGTAAGGTACTGTTTTTGTTCATACGCAAGTGCAACTTTCTTCGCGGGTTCGGCCGCGGGTCCACCTTACCCAATCGAGCTAGCCTGGCATGACTTCGCCCAGTGTCAACCGCAGTAAAACAAATATGCCAACGTATCCTACGCTAACAAGCTGGGATTCGTAGAGGGCGTGCCTCGTCTTTTGCCGTCCGCGTACCTACGCCTCATCGCAGCGCTCGACCGCATCACTCCGGTCCTATTCTGCCCCGGGATCTGCGCCTCTTTTCGATGAACTTGATGGCCCTTGCGGATTGCTTCTGCTTGCTCAGCTCCTCAGGACGGCTACCCAGCGGTTAACGGGTCCAGAACGCCATCACATCAAGAGCACGTGCTAGAGTTGCAGAGTCTTCTTGTCCGGAATTGGGATTTGGCACAAGGACCTCTGTTCGTAACGAGGCATTTACTACGGTCGGCAAATAACGGGCCTACGAAGTACTTAGGTAAGGTCTCTATAACATATAGTGCACTCGCGGCTATAGCAGCACTCGCCTCAGAATAGATCGGCATTTGGGAGGCGTGGACAACCCGTCCTGCATGCGAGGGAATCCAGTCTGACTAGAGCTTCACCAAGTATGGCGCTGAGGTTCCCCCGCCTACAAAGATATGTATTTTCCTTCCTCTTCGCATCAGCATGCGTAGCTGATTCAACAATTCGAAGCACAACCCGAAGCACTTTCCAAACATGCAGTTCAACTATTTTCTCCTCGCCGCACTCGCGGTCCGACTCTGCTCTTCAGACCCAATGTACCCTGAAGGCTGCAATGACCACGACAATTGCGACGGCGACACAACAGAAGATACATGCTATTGCGCATGGCAAAAATTCGGCGCTCCAAAGGGCTTTCTTCATACAATCGCTGGTTATTGCAGGGACACGGGCGACGGCGTAAGTTCTCACGGTTGAATGATATATTTGGTGTTTTTTTCTCTTCAAAGCGTTGGATTAATTTGATGTTCCGCTAGTGGTGTATCAATCCCAATCGATATTAGTCGATCGATATTAGTCGTTGTAGGGGGAGTGAGGATTGAGGAGGATGAGCTGCAGGAGCTCCAGGGTGGGCGAAGCGAACAGAAGGGGCGGGTGAAGATCTGGTAAGGGTTGGTCTAGGCGGTACTTGGAGAGCTGCCTCGGATTGACTGCGGAGAGGGAATGAATGTACGATATTTCGATCCCGTAGCATAGTAGAAGACGACTTGTACTAGTTGTTGAGTCCCCGTGCCCTGTGGCCTCAGGCACATAGTTCTATCCAAAGCTCGAGGTGTCATCCAGCTCGCGTGTTCACTCGCCGTTTTGGCGTGAACTTTTATTACGACGCAATCTACATTGGCGCAGGGGCCAAGAGACGACCTCCTTGGTGATGTGAGTCGCGATTACACATCTGCTATAGACACGCGCGACATCACTTCCTCTTCTCGTATTGGTAGGAGATACACGAACGATATCACCCTCAACATGCACACGTAGCATCCATTGAACCACTTCCACCACCTCCCAGGCGGAGCGACGAAAGGCCATGGCGGGCGACGACAAATACCAGCAATCCGACAATATTCCCATACCAACATACGACGAAGCGACCTCATCCCGACCGTCCTCATCACAACACAACCGCGGTCCAGGCGAAGTGAGCGACGATGCAGAAAGGCAAGGCTTGCTGGGAACGAGCACATATATCCCACCTACGGCCGAGTCCCCACGGTCCAGCGAGGACAGCGACCTACACCTCCCAGAAGTCACCGGCGACGACGATGATCGAAGACGAGTAGAAGAGTTCGACTTTCTAGACCCATCACAGGCCGACCCGGACCAGCGACAACCTCGCCTATACCACCGATCACGAATACGCTCCAAGTTCCTCTCCAGCATAGGCGCGACCCTGTCCTCCATTCGAATACCCTCATTCCGATCGCTGTACTCTCCCGTACAACCCAGCGATGCACACGATCCCTCCGACCCTCCACCTCCCGCACAATCCCGCTTCGCCCGACTACGATCCGCCGTACCTTCCATACCCCAGCAATACCGCATCTCCGCTCCGAATGCCGCCCGCCTCTTCGGTCTTCTCACGATCGCGATCCTCATATTCGCCCTTCTCTCCTTCGATGTCTTTCCCGGCGCCGGCCGGTACCTTGGCGCGCGCTTCGACCCGGAGTCGGTGCGCATGTACGTGCAGGACAATGTGGATAGTGGCAGAATCGAGGAGTACCTCACGCATATCACGAGCTACGATCATGTGGCGGGTACGGAAGGAGACTTGTACATGGCGGAGTGGATGAAGGAGAAGTGGACAAAGGAAGGCGGGCTGGATTCTGTTGGAATGAGGAGTTATTACATCTATGCGACCTATCCGACGTCGGATGGAAGAGCAGTGAGGATCCTGGAGCCGGAAGGGATGGTGTGGAGTGCGGTAGTGGAGGAGGAGAGGGTGGATGCGAACGTGGGAAGGCAGCAGACGTTGGCATGGCAGGCGTACAGTCAGAATGCGGAGACGAAGGGACATCTTGTCTTTGCGAATGGAGGGAGCAGCGAAGATTTCGCATGGTTGAAAGAGCAGGGAGTCGTGTTGGAAGGCAGTATTGCATTGATGCGGTATGGTGGATCCCAGGAAGATGTTGGATTGAAGGTTCAGGCTGCTGCAGACGCTGGATGTACTGGAGCACTGATATACACGGATCCGAGAGATGACGGGTCGGCGAAGGGAGCCGTTTGGCCGGATGGGCCGTGGAGACCGGAAGACTCAGTCCAGCGAGGAAGTGTTGCTTTGACGAACCGCGTGATTGGAGACCCCCTGACGCCCGGCTTTGCGAGTACGCTCAGTGCGGACATCGCGCATAAAAGCAATCTCACTGGACTGGTACAGATTCCGTCACTGCCGCTTTCCTGGAGAGATGCCAAAGTATTAATCAATTCGGTGAGAGACCAAGGCAAGAAAGTGCCGCAAGAATGGATCGGTGGCGATTCGGACTTCACGAAGGACTGGTTCTCTGGCAGCAATGCTAAAGACGCACCTATTGTCCACCTCAAGAACTTCTACGACTTCAGCGACAAACAGCAGATCTGGAATCTTCATGGCCTTCTCAAGGGCGTCGAGCAGCCGGAGAAGCGAGTCATTGTCGGCAACCATCGCGATGCGTGGTGTTTTGGCGCCGTCGATCCAGGGAGCGGGAGTGCAGTGCTCATGGAAATGGTCAACATCTTCGGACAGCTCCGCAGTCTCGGCTGGCGACCTTTGCGAAGTATTGAGTTTGTGAGCTGGGACGCGAAGGAGTTTAATCTTGTCGGTAGCACGGAGTTCGTCGAGGACAATGTCGATGTTCTTCGCAAGGACGCCATTGCATACATCAATGTCGATGTCGGCGTAGCTGGTCTCGAGCCGAGGTTCCGAGCGTCCGGCTCACCGATGTGGAATCGCGCCTTGCTGCACGTCCTCGACCGCGTCAACGGTCCTGGACAGAACGACTCTCTTCGCAAGTTTTGGGATGAAGCGCAGTCCACCATCACATCCTCCTCCCCTTTCACCGACGCCCTCCCGTTCCAGCAGATCGCCGGTACTTCCACCCTGGACTTCGGCTTCTCCTCGTCACAGGGATATCTGAAAGGGTCCTGCTACGACACGCTCGAGTGGGTCAAGAAATTTGGCGATCCGGACATGTCTTCGCACCGCGCACTGGCGCAGATTTGGGCTCTCCTCATCCTCGAAGTCGCCGATCGACCCATCCTACCCTACGACCTCCGCGCCTACGCCAACGAGGTTCGTGGGCCGTACATTGATAAGTTGACAACATTCGCGGAAGCACAGTTCGCCAAGTCCGACGGTAAAGATGAGGGTTTCGATCTCGCCCCTCTGATCGCCGCCGCGGATGCCTTCGTCGAGACGGCGGATGTCTTCTCCCACTTTGAGGATATTTGGACGGCAAATGTGCTTGGCTCGGGAGGCCTTGAAAGCTCGTCGTATCTGCGACGCAGAGTGCAGTACAACGATGCTCTCACGAATTTCGAGACGGATCTCTTGGACATTGAGAGGAAGTTGTACAAATCGGATGGTAAGCGAGACAAGAAGAAAGAAAAGGAATTCGCGAAGATGGGCTTCGGCGTGAAAGGCAAGGAGCAATTCCGACATATTCTGCATGGCGTCGGGGATGATGGCGTCGTATTCCCGGCGGTTTGGGACGCGCTGGATCGAGGGGAGTGGGCGGAAGCGCAGAAGTGGGTGGTACGAGCAGCGGAGACGCTGGAGCGGGCGGTGGGAAAGTTGAAGTTCGACTAGCATGTATTGATCATCTTTGAGCATTCCGCATTTCTTCCTGTTAGATACCTTTGGCCTGCATTGTGGATATATCACTTTCATTTTACACCTCACAGAAATATGATCCCCCCCCCCAAAAATATGATCCCCCCCCCCCACTACCAAACCCTCTACATATTCCGCCCACCGGTCACCATCAAAGTCTGTCCACTAACATAGCTAAACATCGGACTGCACACCGCCATGACCGCCGCAGCCGCCTCGTTCGCCGTACCGGGTCTGCCGAGCGGAATGTCCTTGTATCCATTACCCATATCCTTCTGCTTTTGCGGGATTCCGAGAGCGATCTTGGAGCCGTCGGGAGCCGTGACGAATGCGCCTTCTTCCTTGGCGGCGGTGAGGCGGGTCTGGATGTGGCCGAAAGCGACGGTGTTGGCGCGGACGCCGAATTGGGGACCCCATTCCTGTGGCGATCTCTGTCAGTACAAGTATCTCTGTCGAGTAGGTTGGTCGAGGCATCTCACCTTCGCGATGGCCTTGGTCAAACCGACGACACCCGCTTTTGCGAGAGCGTAGTTGGCTTGGCCGGCGTTTCCGTGGATTCCAGAGGTGGAGGAAATGTTGACGATGCTGCGGGGTTCGCCGTCCTTGACGCGGAAGTAGGGAGCTGCGGCGCGGATGAGCTTGAAGGGTGCTGTGCCGTGCAGAGCGAGGATGGTGTCCCATTGCTTGTCGGTGATTTTGTGGATGACGCCGTCCCAGGTGAAGCCGGCGTTGTTGACGATCTGAGGATGTCCTCGTCAACATATGTCCTACTCCCTTCATGCATGTGTCCGCCATCGTCCACTTCGTCTTTTGCTACAATCACTCACCACATGGATCTTTCCGCCTCCAAACTCAGCCGCCTTCTTGACCAGTGTGTTGATGTAGTTGTCGTCGAGGATGTCGCCAGCCACGGAGATGGCCTTGCCGCCGGACTTGTTGATCTCGTCGGCCACTTGCTGTCCCTTGGCTGGGGTTCAATCAGTCGTTGGATTTCAAACGCTTCGAACAGGTTAACTCTTGCTTACTGCCGTCGATATCGGACACGACAACGTTGGCTCCCTCCTTTGCGAAGAGGTGAGCACACTCTGCTCCGATTCCTTGTCCACTTCCGGTGATGATAGCAGTCTGGCCGGGGAACATGCCCTATGTCCTGGTCAGAATGGTTAACCTCCTGGCCACTTCATGCTGGCGAAGCTCACCTGAGGCCAGTTTCCGCGGGAAGGTGATCCGGAAGATCCTCCTTGTGCTGGTGCCATTTCCGACGAAGACAAGTTGGAGATGTTGTACTTGGAGGACTCTCCTCCGGACGCGGGCTTCCCCTCAGACGATGCCAGGTTGGAGATTTTGAGGTTCGACATGATTTATATGGTGTGTATGCGATCAATGGAGTGAAGTCGGAGCGCAGCAAAGGTGACGAGTATATGTCGAAAGTACTTCGTCGTAGCCGACAAGCCATCATTGGAGCTGTCAACAGCCTCGGCAGGACGTCAATGTACTTTTATGTCCGATATGTCCGCTTCATGATGACTGCAACGCACACGGTCCTCGTAATACGCCTAATTAATGCTGACAACCTCACTTCACTGATTCGCTGTCTCCGACTCTCAATGTTTCGATTGACATTCACTTACCGTTCTTGGCGGACTACCCAAACGAGCAATGGCGCCGCTAATGGATGATGGACTCTCCAAGGCGGACGGAGTCTCAGCAAGTAGCCCACGAAAACCGCGCCTCCTCATCATTGGAGCTGGATCAAGAGGCAATGCATACGCTCGAGCAGTAGTGGACTCCGGCCTAGGCATCGTAGCCGCAATTGCAGAACCAGTAGAATTCAAAAGGAAACAACTCGGCTCTCAATACATCTGGAAAGACTCAGAACAGATTCCCGAGCAGGAATTCGAAGGCTGGAAGCAATTCGTCCAATATGAGCATCAACGCCGCAAAGATGAATCAGCAGGAACAGCAGGAATTCCCGTTCCACCTGGCGTCGACGGAACCTTTATATGCGTCCACGATGAGCACCATATCGAAGTCCTCACAGCCATCATACCCCTCGGTCTTCATCTCATGGCTGAGAAGCCTTTAGCGACCACATTACAAGACTGCCTCTCCGTCCAATCCCTTCTCCTTGCCCATCAACCACGAATCTTCGCCATCGGTCACGTCCTCCGCTACAGTCCCCACAACATGTTGCTCCGCCATCTAGTCCGCGAGAAGAAGGCCATCGGCGACATTCTTTCAATCGAGCACACCGAGCCCGTCGGCTGGTGGCACTTCTCCCACTCATACGTTCGCGGCCACTGGCGCAAGGAGTCAATCACCGCTCCATCTCTTCTCACAAAGTCCTGTCACGATATCGACTTCCTACTATGGCTTCTCTGCTCACCCGGTCCAGATCGCGCGACGACCCATCTACCCGCGAGACTGTCCTCCCACGGATCCCTCAAGCAGTTCCGCCGCAGTCAGAAGCCCATAGCAGCAGGTAACGCCACCAATTGCCTCTCCTGCCCTCTCGTCGATAGCTGCAAATTCTCCGCCAAAAAGATCTACCACGACCGCCACCTCGCAAAAGGTCTAGCAAAGTGGCCAGTAGAAATCGCCAACCCGGAGGTCGAGTCGCTACTTGCCTCCTCCGGTCCGGAAGCTGCAAAATCTGCCCTCTTCTCGACCTTGAGCGAGGACTACGACGCCTCCACACCTCAATCTGATATTGACAGCAGAGCGTGGTACGGCCGCTGCGTATTCGAATCCGACAACGACGTCGTGGATGACCAATTCGTTACCATTGAATGGGAAGATGACCCGTCAACTTCTGGCGCAGGCGCAAAGACGGCGAATTTCCACATGATTGCACAGACGCTGGCGCAGTGCAATCGAAGAGGCTGGATCTATGGGACATCAGGCGAGATATGCTACGACAGCAAGTCAATCACGGTAAATAACTTTGAAGACGACACGACTCAGATCTTCCACCCTGAAGTCCCAAAGAACAGTCATCATGGAGGAGGAGACGATGGGCTGACGCAGCAGTTTCTGAAGGCTGTTATCGCAGTGGAGGATGGCAGCATGACAGTACAAAAAGCGCAGGAAGAGCATCTGGGTTGCACGATCGAGGAGGTGATAAGGAGTCATGCCATGGTGTTCGCAGCGGAGGAAGCGAGACGGAAGAGGATGGGCGTGGAATTGGAAGTGTGGTTGGAGGAAAACGTCAGAGCCGACGGCTTGGTCGAGATTTGATTCGATGCTCCTTGAACTCGTCTGTCCATGTTTGTAAGTGACGAACTCCAATGAAGTTGTGAGAATTCTATTGATACCATTGAATAGCCTGCTCTCACACGTCTATCGCTCTGTGTCTCTCATGCAGGCTTCGCTCGTCCGCCACCGGGAGTTCATGCCAGATCCCTTTTCCTGCTGTACAGTCTCGCGGGCAGTGTCTGTCCGCCACCGAGAGTTCAAGCCAAATCTCCTTTCCTGCTTCACGGTCTCTCGGGCAGTGTCTGTCCGCTACCGAGAGTTCAAACGAAGTCTCCTTTCCTACTTCACAGTCTGTAGGACAGTGTCTGTCCGCCACCAAGGTTCCAAGCCAAATCTCTTTCCTGCTTCACAGTCTCTGGAGCAGTGTCTCCAGCAATGTGTCAATTTTCCAACGCGGAAGTTCCCGCGATCTGATGCACAACAGTCTTCTACTGCACCAGCAATTGCCTGGCCTGGATCAGACCCGTCTGGTAAAGCTCGTCCACCATCTCTCCCTTCATGTTGCCCCCTACATATGCAGCGTTGACCAAACGACAAGTGTTCGATCCGTCATTGGTCGGCCTGGTCACCATGGGGCATCTGACGCCGAACCAAACGTCCACTTCATCCGCAACCTGAATGCCAACGCCTGATTTGCCGATGAAACCACACTTTGTGACGAAGAATGCCTTGTTGGAGATATGGCCACTCAGCCAATCTGCATATTCGCTTGTTGTTTCCTCTGAAATGCGGCCTTCGCGGCACAACTCAAGTAGATCGTCAAACATGGCTTTGTACCTCGCGGGAGCGATGCTATGGACAGGTTTCGGGTTCCCCATCGAGTATGGAGTATCGTCGCCTAATAGACGCCAGAGTGGCTCGGATGATCTCAGTTTTGATTTTCCCCGCTGTAGGTCTCCATCAACAAGCGGTAAGTCCCAAGCTTCCTGGGCCAATCGAGCGATGGAAGGCAACTTCTTGAGACACTCTAACCATGTTGCTCCGATGCTGACTACCTTGTCAATTACGTCCACCGGCATAGCCTTGACTGCCAACGTTTGCAGGTCCTTCATGACGACAACGCTGCTGGTCGTGAGCCTCGTGCCGCACACCGAGCGCTTGCTTGGCAAGACGAACGAAGCTGGAAAGATCCCTTCATACTGCTTGATGATATTGTCAGGTCGATGCTGTTGAGCAGTGAAATGCATGGCCCAAGATGGCATATCCGCCAATACCGGATCAGCGGTAGAGAGGCCAACTCGACGTTCTTCGCAGAAAATGTCTATGTCGCCTAGAACATTGACTAGATATGCCATAGCTTGGGCGGAAACGACGTGCACAGGCAACATGTAGTCGATCGGATAGCATGGTGTCCAATGATTGACTCTCCACATACCAAGAACGCCATAGATCGTGTCTCTCGGGTCCGTGGCTTTGGCTTAACGCGAGCAGTATATCGCGTGGCGCAATGACAAGGCTTGTTCTGAGCGATGCTGGTCCCGCAAAGAATTGAGGGTTACTATACTGCGCATTGCAGAATATGCAGCATCAATTCGACATATGCGGGCATACATAGGTAGCTCAGGGTGAGCTAAGGAGACGTAGTGTTTGCACGACTCGGCAACGTAGCTCAATAGCCCCCACGAGATCACACATCGGCCGTACATGATAGTCGGGTCACTGGCGGCAAGGGCCATCTCTTGCTTGGTCCAGACTCGATGGAACCAATCCAATGAAGTTACCAAATGCAGGGGCTTGATGATTTCTGCGGTCGCGGCCTTGTCTGGCAGCATTCCTACGGCTTTACCTGTGGATTGTGGAGCCCGCTCTTGCTGAAGAAGTACCTGAGTCGTGGCAAATGCATAAAGACATTTCAATGCGTCAATCACCTTTTGATTCCCTTGCCCAGCCAAATAACCACCTTCGATGCCTTGGAGTAGACTTGACCCATCATGCGGGCTTGTCCATGACGTTCCATGTCTTCTCTCCCCTCTTCCACACTCTGGTTGATGCAAATTGCGTCGATCCAGAGTTTACGTGAATCAGGTTCACTGCGAAGATGTCGAGGGGCGCTCTCCAGGTTGATCGTGACCGGAAACAACGCTCCGTGAACCATGACATACTTGGTGTCTTTCGAGTTGCCCCACACGTAAGAGACTGCGTCGTATTGCATTTCGTTCGTGTTGCCGAGGCAGGCCGTTGCCAATGTGACGTGTATAGGCGAATGAAATGCTCCAGGAAGGAGTGTCAAGAGACAGATCTCTTGCTTTTGGGCGTCGAGCGGTGTTGGATACAGCTGATCTGGTCGAATGACTGGCGCTGGTGGATTGAAATGAGTGGGTGAAAATCGGAGAAAAGCGTCCACGGTCGTGCGACAAAGCTCCTCCACGGAAGGGAACAGCGACAACGAAACATGCTGATGTCCATAGAGTACTGAAGGATCGCGACGTGCGGAACTTGAATCCGAGAAAGTCCAGTCGGCGTAGGTTTGGGTGAAGTAGTGCACCACCAACGCCTTGTGTGCATCGCTGGCAGTGCCGTTTATAACCTCTTCAAAGTGTCCGAAAGCAGTCTCGATCATCTCCTCTCCTGCTCCAAGCCACATCAACACACTCGATGCCGCACTGTATAAAGACTCCGCGAAGCTGACATGGTAAGTGAGTTCCAATGTATTCTTCCGATTGATACACACAGCGTCGACCCACAAGTTTCGTGGCTCTGTTATTCGGCGAAGATGGCGAAGGGCGGCAGTCGACTCGCATCAACGCCTCATGAACAATGATGTATCTTGTATCTCCGGGACTACCCTCGGCGTACGTGAGGAGCTCAAGTCCCGGATTCTCGTCGAGCGCAACTTTGGTAAAGGTGCATCGTATCGGATCGTTGAACTCTCCAGGTAAGAGATGCAACACACGAATCTCTCCTTCTCTGCATCCAGCCCGTCAGTGTACATTTTGTTTCGAAGGAGCTGCTGAAAGTGACCAAGGGAAATAGCAGGATCGTGAAGAAGAGCAAGAATATTGGTTGATTCTCGACGAGGAAACGTCCTTGGAGTCTGGGGACTATCGTTTGTTGAATGGCCTTTTTGTCCGTACGAACGCAATCAGAATCGTGTCTCATCAGTACTCCAAGATTCTTGTTCTCGCGATAGACTTCTCGTTCGCACACGTCGCAAACATACCGAAGTTTCTGTTCGCACCTAAAGCTCCTCGCTCGTACGTCTAGCACCCGCGCTGAAATACACTGGCGGCATCGAGATGTTCTTGTTCGCTCACCGCAAACATACCGAAGTTTCCTGTTCGCAAGAAGGCTTTTCGCTAGCGTTTCCCTCACCTGCGCAGCAGGTTTCTGGTGGCATCGAGACTTCCTTGTCCGCACACGGTCGGTCCATCACGTCTTGTTCACGTCGTCAGGATTCCGCACAAGCTTGATCCGCTCCAGCGTGGCCGGCAAGAAGGTCGCGGGTGATCGCTTGTATCTCCTCCAAAGCCTTGGGCATGGCAAGCCAAGTGTAGGTAGGAGCGGGATCTCAACGTTCAGAACTCTTCTCTCGTTCTCCGGCCAGTGTAGTTACACCATCCACACTATCACCCCAAGTCAGCGTGACTGCGGAAATTCTTCAGCCGACACCACGAGACAGCGAAACCGGGCAGCATGATCAACGCAGAAAAGTTGTCTGTTTTCAATACAAACCGTGCTCGCCTTACTACTCGAGCGCAAGATCGGTGAGTGCGTACTCGTGGACTTCTCTGGTCAGTTTCCCAATCCACCGTCTTCCTGTGCTCCAATCTCCCATCGTGCTGATATGCTTTGCCGCCGCCGCCGCCGCGCCGCAGATGAAACAAACTCGGAGCAAAACTAACGATGAAAGCAACAGACATACCTTGACCCCAGAGCAATTCTCATCGTGCGGGAAACAGTATTCCGTCCGACAAATCTCGCAGACGCGGATGAGATTTTCTTTGCAATCGGCGCAGGTGCGGCCGCATTCGAAGCAATCCCTGTGGACGCCTATGATCTGATGGGTAGCACTAGTCAGCAGTGGTTAAGGCAGGCCAGAGCCTGGGGGATGTGATCGTGAGTGATTTGGGCGGGAGGAAGGAAGCTGGTGCCGTTGTTGGTATGGTGGCGTCTTGTGATCGGGTGAACAGGGCACTTACGATGCAAGAGCAGTGATGCAGTCCGTCTCGTCATTCTGAAAGTGTCTTTCCAAGACATGGTTCTCCTCGTCTTTCCACTTCATCCCCACATCCCTCCGCTCCCCGCTCCCGCCATCATCTCCCCGACCAAACAATGCTCCACACAAAGTTTCGAAAATACCTTCGTCTGCTGGCCTTTCACAGGCATGACATTGCTCTCCACCGTCGACCAGCCTTCCCTCTGGAACTGGTCCTGCAATTCCAACGTCTGCATTTCTGTCCTCAGATGATGCGCCGATCGAGACACCGGCTCCTGGTAGCAGTCTTCGCACCACCAGCGATTGCATTGCTCACACCAACGGCCGCGGAGGCAGTCTTCGCAGCGGAGGATGAGGTGCGTAGATGTGAGATGGTCCGGACGAACACAGGAGCGGAGAGTGGAGGAGTGAGTTGGTACTGGGCCGAGCAAGGGGATGTGGGTGGGCGGTGAGTCCGGGAAGGATGCCGGGAGTTCTGGGCAAGAGTGGCAGGCTTCGCAACCGCCGGGACCAAGAGCGACGGTGGCGATGGTTGGCTGTAGAAAGTCTTTCGACGAGGTCTTGGAGATGTCGTGTCGAGGACCGCGGCAGAGAACTGCGTCGAAGTGGATGATGTTGTGGCAGACTTGGAGTGTTTCCGCCCAGTCGGAGAATGGTCTGTCCTTGAAGCGGCCGGTGCAGGAGTAGTAAGCTGATTCCTCGGCAGATATAAGAGTTGAGTTGAGGAGCTCAGAAGAGCGAGCATTCCAAGATGCGCCGATTTGAGCGCCGGGAGAGGACATGACGCCGAGGGAAGGAGATGAGGTAGGCGGAATTGAAGGGACTGGTCGTCTTGGTGCATCTTTCTGGCCGAAGTAGTACAGCGCTTTCAGCCTCGGTGTACCCTCTTGACGAGTCGGACGACAAACGTATCGAAGGACTTGTTGCAGCCGGGAAGGATTGAGGTTCTTGACGCCGCGGATGGAGAGAATTCGGACCTGGAAGCGGTCTTCGGCGATGATCTCTCGGATCAGGTCGGCGGGAACACTCAGACCATCCAAAATCAGAGTCTGAACATGTTTCAAACTTCGTTGCGAGTGAAGTCGATTGAAGATTCCCCGTAGTGGACCGGCGTAGAAGTCGTCTTCCGTCAAGCTCTCGTCCATGCGTTCGGCTCGCCAAGACACTCCGCCGACATCAACTGGCGATGAATCGATGACCGCACGCTTGATTGTTGTGACGTTCAGGTATCGCCATGCATCGGGTTGACCGCGGAGTAACTGACGTAGGGCCTTGCAGGTGGCCGAAAGTCGGAGGAGGTCGCGGACGGGGATGTAGGGAGCGGTGCCGCGCAAGACGAGAGAATTGAACAATAAGTCGATTAACGTCGTAGGGAGCTGCGCCATGGTCGAGGATGCAAGGCCAATGCCGGATGCAGTAATTGTTGTTTGTTGTAACTCGGATAGGAAGTGGTGAAGTGAAGATGTCACCGCGCTCATCGGCTTACGTAACAGCGACGCGGAGCTCGGAGAATTTATCCGCCGATCGGCAATCCTTCTTTTTCTGACCTCACTCTTTCTCTTCCTCCTCCTTTGTGGCCCCCAACCTCTTTCTGTCCCTCATCTGCCACCCTCGTCAGCCTGCAGCGGTCATGCACCTCTGCCGAACAACCGCGAACTCTGATAGAATCTGTCTACTTCCCTCACAATCCTTCTATTACCATGAGCTCTGCAAGATGTCTGTCCCAAGAGGAGCAACACTAGCACCAGAGACCGTTACATTTCTCTCCCGCATGTTGGATTGAGGCATACATCTACCATGTACGCCGAGAGGAATGCATGACAGTTCGTATAGACCACTCGCACCTCCCAGGGCCTAGCAGAGCCATTTCGGAAACTCAAGCTACCACGTGGAAAAGAACCACGCCAAATGTCACTCTGCAGTAGCTGAGGTATCTAGTCTTCGAACACCCACTCACACCGTAGAAAGAGGCCACTGGCGCGCCGACCATACCAGCTGCGGACTGGCGCGGCCACGAACATATTCGCCCACCCATGTGAGCTTTGCAGTGAGCCTGAGACCTGCATCGGCATGCTCGGGCGGAAAGAGTGAGCCTCTATGCCTTGCCCATGTGATGCAGATGGCGCGCATGATGTCGATGGCAGCGGGTATTCTGCTTGGTAATGCGGCTCCGCGTTGACCCGCAAGCAGACTTTCTTTCCGGCCGACTCTATCTCACACCTCTGACACACTGCGCTGGACTGAAATCACAGCACCCCTCGAACGCCGACCTCCAGCCATGGCACCCAACGGCACTCTCACTTCAGCAGAGTCGAAAGACTGGCAAAAAGCGCGGACAAAGCGACCTGACTCTGGTGTCGACATCAGAGACGACTATGTCCTCACTCGAGACGCATCTGCTTCTGCGCGGCTCAATCTTTCACATTACATCTGGCAGTCTTCATTCGGCTTCAATCTTCACCCGCGGATCCAAGAAGCTGTCGCTGGGAAAGAGAACCTCCAGGTCGCCGACATCGGAACAGGAACTGGGTGAGAAATCCTCAAATGTCTTGCCTTCATATCTTCACAACCCAAGCCACTAACCATTTCCAGCATCTGGCTCCTCGACATGGCCAACCAACTCCCGCCTTCAACCCACTTCGACGGCCTCGACATCTCCTTCAGTCAGTGCACTCCACCAGCCTGGCTCCCATCCAACATCTCTCTCCGCCAAACCGACGTCCTTCAGCCGCCGCCAACCGAGCTCCTCTCCAGATACGACATAATCCACATCCGACACTTTGTCTGCGTCGTCGCCTCCAACGATCCTGCGCCTCTCCTACGACACCTGCTCGCCATGCTCAAACCGGGAGGATGGCTACAGTGGGGAGAATGGGACGTGCTGAACCGGCACTTCACCAAAGTCTCGCCTGAGACGCCACAAGTTTGTATCGACGCTCTGGGCGAGGAACTGGCGAAACTCCGACCGACTCGCCAACCAGACTGGACCTCTCGACTGGACGAATATATGTTGCTTGAAAATGTGGAGCAGGTGATGATGGAGAAGCGGCTGAGCAGCGTTGGGCACTTGCCGGCCATGCATGATTTGACACTGCTAGTGTTCCAGGAATTGATCGATGGGGTGGAGACAAAGGGATTGGTCAGTCAGGAGAAGGTGAGGGAGCTCAGGGAACTGTTGGGTGGGGCGGTGCGGGAAAGTCGAGCGGGCGTGGCGTGGAATTTGACGAGGTGCATGGCTGTGGGTAGGAAGGGAGTCGATTCGAGAGGACGGGCGTTCTTGAAATGATCCCGATGCGAGGGACACCGGTATGAGGTGAGCGGCAGTGAAGCAGCTAGGTTGGACGCAGATGCTCACCGTCTTCAGCAGACTGTGCCGAAGTTCCGCATACAGATCTTCTACAACTGATCTTCGCTTCTTCCGACAGATAGTCACTCGGCGGTGCCGAAAGCAGCTACAGTACGAACAAAGATTCCGTCATGCGTGCAAATACTCACAGAGACCTGAAGATCGAGAGTGCGAACGCAGCGTATTGTCTGAAAGCTGTCGAAGTATTTCGGTTTGAAATGGACGACGTCTATAGGGCCGAACATAAATGGGAATTGACAGGTCGAACAAGCAGCGAAATGTGCGAAGAGCGTCAATTCCGCGCGATGATTTGTATGGTCACTTCGTACATCATTCCGCAATGCTGACGAGAAGTCCGGCGTCGAAGCGGACGGAACGTGGATCAGAGCGTGGCTACAGCTGAAATTGTGAAAAAGGACGAGACAGTTCGACGTTCGAAGCGCTGGACCGGCTGGACTGGCTCCGCCATTAATGAGAATGCTGAGTTGATGGCTATGTGAGTTTTGGAGGTCGAGCAGATGCACTGACTTGGAATGCACGGTAGACCGCAGGTGTGATCGCACCGGCAGAGCAATCCGGGAGGAGTCGGCTAGAGCAATCTTCAAGTGGGCTGACTTCTGGCGGTCTGCCTAGGGGCAGTATGCTTCCTGTTGAGCTTCCGGAAGTCTGCCGTATTGGCAATTACACCACTGACCGTACCGAAGCTTCTGCTGCCACACAAGCATGGGCGGCGATGGAATTGTCTTTGGTACACTCTCAGTTGCCAGGTCATCTATGCGCACAAAGCGTATGGCATCAAACAGCGACCTGCGGAGTTTGACGAAATGGCCCAAGCACCAAACGATTCGGTCCTCGTCACACGAGGCCGCTTTCGAGAGTTTCACAGTCCCCTTCTGTTGTGCACAAATTAGAGTCAACAAAGCCAGAGCCATGCGTCAGTCTGCTTGATCAGTCCTAGCATATCTCATGTTCGCAGTACTGACCAAAACTATACTTTGCAACCTTCCACATCTTCCTTTACCGGCGCCAGCCCACTTCAACCCTCCAGCTCCAGTCTTCCTTCAAAGCAAGCTCTACTCAGAACAGCTCGATGCAACCAAGCAAGAAATTCGCCTCCTGACAGTCTCTCCCGGCCAATTCGACGAGCCGCTGAAATGTAACTTGAACAAAGGCTCTGTGGGCAATGTCTCTGCTTGCAAAAAAAGTGAGTCGATACGACGCTCGCTCTTTCCTACGTTTGGGTGACCCGAGTGGCACGAATTACATCACTGTCCACGGTTTCCTTTTTCCAGTAACGCACAATCTCGAAAGCGCTCTTCGGCATCTCCGCCGTGAGAGCACACCGCTCACACTTTGAGTCGACGCAATCTGTATCAATCAGCACGAGAGGTAAGTCAGCACGATGGGCCAGATCTATTCCACTGCGCTGAAAGTCGTCATCTGGCTGGGATGTGGTGAAGAGAAGGTTGTTGCCGCATTCGATTCGTTGCACAGTGTCCAAGGTGGCCCAGTGGAGGAGGAAAACATGAAGATTTTGAAGCCGTTCTTTCTCACAGTCGTGGATACTATACCCTAGCTGAGTCGAGTCTGGACCATGCAAGAGATGGCCCTCGCACAAGATGATCCTGAAGTCGTCTATGGCCATCGTCGGGCTCCTTGGAAATGGCTCTTTGAGCCCTGGCAGTACATTCATGAGTATGTGGACTATGCCGGTTCCCCAGGATCCATGGAGGGTAGGTTCCGTATGATCCAAGAAATGTCGACATAGACGGGTCGACTAGACGGTTATGGCGAGCTTCGAAGGCATCTGGAGCTATCAAAGGAGCCTCCGCTTGGCAGAGTAGCAGCCAAAAAAGAAGGACTGTGCTTACGCCGACTCGTTGTCAGCTCTTGCCATGCCAAACCTACCAGAGCAGAAGACATGATCTTTGGAATCCTCGGCATGTTGAGTCGTACCCAGCGTCAATCTTTATTCCCTCGTATCTGCGGGCAGCCCGTGCGTGTAGTCTTTGCTCAAGCCACGGCTGAGATACTGCGGGAACCGCATGGGATGTAATTCTTTTCCCCCATGAGTCTACAGGGGCTCAAACTGAATCCTATCATGCCAGATCTGCCATCGTGGGCACTCGACTTTACCGCCCAGGACGTCAGCAAGGTCATCAAACACCGAGTCTTCGACATGGTACTGCTCCGCTCGATGTGCGGCGCATGCGTCGGCATCAACTATGCAGTCGTAGTTGACGACATGCGAGTCATGGCGTTCACGGTCGATGCAATTGAGAGCATTGTTCAAATCGACAAGACATGGCCGGCATGTCTCGAAAGTCTTTCTGAGATTGAAGAACAGGCCAAGCAAGCGCGGAGGAGCTCCGCTCTCGACAGCCTCTGTGGCGGGTGTTGATTCCTACGGCAGGCATGATGGGAGCCGCCTTCCTGGAGGACCACCGACGGGAATTTATATACAGAGACCTCCGTGACATATCGCGTCTTGCAATCTTTCCGAGGCTAACAAAGAACTTCCAGCCAAAAGACATCAACAAGTACTCATGGTGGCTGATTCAATACTTCCCTGGCAAAGTTCTCAACCCAAGATACGCATTGGCGATGAATTGAGCTTCTGATACGGCGCGATAGATCCATTCGTTACTCGCCCAATTCTGGATTCGGCTGGCACCTATGGCCTCGTCGGGACTGCCTACGTCGGAGGCATGACCAGATAGGAAGAAATGTTGGACATGCTTTACGACGAAGGCCTACTTAGGTGGACCGAGATGCTGGTGAGATAAAAGCATATGGTGTAACCTGGATCAGTCGTAGTTGGAGAGGAGTCTGTTAGGTAATTGAGGGCACGAATCGAAATGTTAGTTTCGGCTTTGTGTCTTTGTATTTCAGAGGCGATTCTTTGCCGAGGGAATCTCGTAATGTGGGAGTGAGCTTCTTGTATGGGTCGTTCGTTGGGTCCGTTACCTTTGCTATGCCAGAACGAGCCTATGCTTGAGGTGGACCGCTCGCGACTGTCCTCTCGTAATCAATGGCGCAATTCTCCGATTGCATCCTTTCCGTGTAGTATCATGATCATCTCGGGATTGCAGTTTGCCCAAGCTCGCAAAGCGATGTCAGCAGTAGCCGATCCTTCTGGCATCCAATCTCAATCAAAGACTGTACACACTAGCAAAGCAAAGGCAGTGATGGCTGATCTCCTGGACTCCGGTGTGCCCATTGTTCACGCACATCGTTCTATGCCTTCAAGTCTCGCCTTGGTTCATTCCCTCTTCCCCAAGCTCCTATCCCTCGCGAGACTCTCCTCCCTCCACCACCAAAACGCACCCACCCTCCCCCCACCACCAAAACGCACCCACCGCCGCCCCCGGTCCAGCCAGCACGCCCACCGCACCCAATCCCACCGCAGCACGCACATACCCAACGCTCGTCACCCCCAACTTCCTCAGATCTCTAACAGCAACAAGACACCATATCGCCGTCGAAAAAAAGATTCCCCAAAAGTCAATCTGGAACACGAGATGCACGGATTCGTACGCCGTGAGATCAGGCCGATAGTGCATCAAGTACACCGAGGAGAACGATACATTCGGATCGATGGAAGTCAGGATGTCGTATGCCACTCCGAGGTGTACCAACGTGCAAACCGCAATCACAGTAGCGTAGAAGACCCGCAGTGACGGCAGGTCGTTACGTGGTACTTTGGTGGCCGCAGCAGGAGGATCCGGATCCGCGAGCTTGGACTCGATCCACCAGATCAAATTGACGTACATCGGACTGAACTGCCAGAAAGCAATTGCCAGCTGCTTTGTATCCGGGTCTTGCATGGGTACGAGGAGTCCGAAGGTCGGCAGGAAGTAGCCGAGTATCAGAGCGAGATTGAGAGTTTTGGCGAGTGAGCAGGGCAGAGCTTGAGACTGATGACTCCAGTATCCGGGCTGAGTGGTAGCTCTGGCGTGGTAGATGAAGAATATGGGAAGGATCACGGCACCGCCGAGGACTTGGTAGATAGTGGCCCATATCGCCGTGCTGAGTGAGCATTCCATTAGCCGTCCCATCCGAAAGCCATCAATCCGCGATCCGCCGTCAAGTTCGTCCTCAAAAAAAAAAACTCACAATCGAATCCCCCGTCCCCGACTCCCCTTCCTCCCCGCCTCGACATTCAAAAACCCCACCAGCGCCCCAAAACTAACCAAAAAGTCCCCCTGAAACAACCACAGCGTACGATCCCAACCCCCCGACCCCGGCAAAAACGCCGTCGTCAAGATTTGGAGGAAGTAATCCACGACCGGAATGCGAGTGTAGACTTTTCGCGCGAGGACGTTGTTGGACGGCCAGTGGTAGGCGTCGGTGGTCCACAGGTCTGCGTAGATTTCGGACATGGCGGTGGTCACGGGGGATATGCGCATGGCCCAAAGGCTGGTGAGGGAGATGAGGATGAAGAGGAGGGTGGGGAGGGGGGTGGAGGCATTGGTGGATTTGGTGGACGCCATGGTCGGGGAGATGAGTTGGTTAACACGACGATGTTCTCGGTCGAGGAAGGAGGAATGTAAGAAGGTCGATGTGAATAAATTCTGGTATACGAAGAAGTGAGGTCGGATGAAATCCTACGCTAAGCGAGCTGACAAAGTGGAGGAGCAGCTGCTTTGAACGGGCGTGCATTCCGTGTTCAATGGAAGTCGACGGATGATCGGAACGGATCCTGTTAGAGGCATAAACTTGCTCATACGCCCACCAAGTGTCGTCCAAAGGCTCTCGGGAAACTCGCCTCATCGACTTCCATTCGAGCCGTGACGTCGAATCATATTTGTACACCATTCATACACGATCCCTCTAGCCATATGACCTCAGCCCTCCTGCGGAATAACCCTGACTGTCCGCTTGATACTACCACCACCCTCCGCCCCTCTGACTCGGATAGCCACCGTGAAATCTCCCGTGTGCTTCACACCTCGTCCCGCATCCTCCTCCTTCAAGTCCAAAAATTCCACGTCACTCTCGTTCAACACAATCCTCGCGGCCTCGTCATTCGTCGCTATCGCCGCTCGGACGGCGACCAGGACATCAAGTGGTGTGACGGAGCCGTAGATACCCTGAGAAGCGAGCTTGAGTTTTGCTGAGCTGGCGCGAACAGCCAGGAGATCGGCCGCGGCGGAATTACCGTGATCTGCTTTGCTTTCTGTGGGAGACTCGGACTCGGCTGCGGGAGTCGGTTCTGCGGGTAGCGGTTGGCGATAGAAGTCTAGTCGTGGACGGACGAAGATGTTCAACAGTTCGATGCTGCGCTCGGGTGATAGCTTCTCTGGTGCCACTGGTCTCGGAGCGGACTTTGACACAGCTGGAGAGTCGAATCCGAAAGCGGAAGGCGACTTCTGCGCCTTCAATGTATGTGCCGTGAATCCCTTGAACTCGTAGTCACGCTCGACTGGTAAATTTCTCGTTCGAAGAGCTTTCCGTTCCGGCAACGTTGTGTAGTCTGCCAGCCGGCGTGGGAAGAATTTGTTTCGCATCTCTCCGCCTGATAGAGGGACATATGCTCCTACTTTTCCATAGCCGGGGAGATCTTTGAGGAGTCGTACGGGGACGGTTGCGGTATCGTTGCGGCTCGCGGTCTTCTTCGCGCCTCGGACTTGCTGGTGGGAGAGGGAAGTCGATGTCGTTTCTGCCCAGGCGTAGCTGCGGAGACATGCTGAGCATTGCGGTATCGATCTCGTGCGGATGGGAAAGGCCATGATGGGTGGTCGTCGTGTTGATGGTGATGATGTACCGAATCATTCTTTGTTCGACGTCGTCTCCGTAGATGCTTGGCAGTCCGTCTACAGCCGACGGACATGCTTTCCTGACCTGACCAGGCCCACTGCATGCATGCGACTTGAACCGGCGGGACTTTGCCAGAATCCACGACGTCGCCCAACATTGACTACTGCCCGCTCGACTCTCCGCAGCATCGCTATGGAGTGGTCACCGCCGCCGACGTCTGCCCAGATTCACCGCCGACGACTACCGCGAACAACACCTCCACAACCCCACTCCCACTCCATTCCCCGCCAGAAACGACACATTCGACAACAACGACAACGACAACGACAGCGACAGCAGCAACACAACAGTACCAACCCGCCTACCGCCGCGACCACACCCTCATAGCATTCGCCGGCACCGGTCCCTCCGCCATGCCCGAGCGGCCCTTGACGATCGCTACCTACGCAGCCGGCGCATCCCTCGCGGCCGTCACGCTCGTCTACGTTTTCGGACCGACCTTTTTCCTCGACGATGAAGCTTCGAACAGCTCGCGCGCGACCCGTAAGAAGGGCGTGGTGGGACTGGCGAATCCCGCGAACGATTGCTTCATCAACAGTGTGCTGCAAGCTTTGGCTGGACTGCCTGAATTGCGGGCCTACTTGATTCGGGAGATACATCGGAGATCGTTGGATGGACCGGAGCTGTACTTGGACTTGACCGCGGCCGAGGAAGAAGCACGGAAGAACAGGAAGAGTCGAGAAGTGCCGGATTGGAAGGTGATTGGACAACAGCAAGGTTTGGTCACGAATGCGCTGAAGGAAATGCTGGATGCGTTGAATGAGAGGCCGATCTACAAAAAGACGATATCGGCGCAGGGCTTCATTCGGTCGGTGGAGAGTGCTTTCAGGACACGAATATCGCGGTCGCAGCAGGATGCGCAGGAGTTTTTGCAGGTCGTGGTGGAGCGATTGGCCGAGGAACATGCTGCTGGGAGGAGAGTACGGAGGAAAGCTAGACAGCTCGCAGCGGGAGGGGATGGGGAAGCGCCGGAACTGAATGAAGATACGGCGGGATTATCAAAGGTCAATGACGACAGTGACGACTCGGAGACGGTCAATCCGCTGGAAGGCAAACTGGAATCTCAAGTCGAATGTTCACATTGCCATTTCAAACCAAAACCCTCGATATCTTCCTTCCTGACGTTAACACTCAACGTTCCGCACGACTCTACATCATCGACTCTCGCCGCCTGTTTCGACCAACTACTCAAAGTCGAACGCATCGACGACTTCAAATGCGATCGATGTCGACTGGAATTCGCTCTCCAGCAGTTATCGCAGACCCTTGCAAAACCCTCCCTGACTCCTGACGAAATTGCATCCTACCTCAAACATCAATCATCAATACAAGAAGCGATCGCAACAGACCCAGAGAAGCCTCCAAAGGACGTTCCACTCCCCTCACTCTCCGCGACGCCGAAACGACGAATAGCAAAGCACGTCCGCATCTCCGCTTTCCCACAGATCCTCACCTTACATCTGTCGCGCTCCGTGTGGGATCCTTCGGCTGCATCGTCGAAGAATCTGGCGAAAGTTTCATTCCCCGAAACACTTCCTCTCGGCGGCCTTCTTCAAAGGAAGACCTACCGGCTCCTGGGTGTGGTCACGCATAAGGGCGGCCACAATTCAGGCCACTATGAGAGTTTCCGGCGGCAACACCTACCGCAGCCATACTCGACGAAAGCCAGTCTGGGGACGGAGGGCATCTACAGCCACAAGAACTCGCCCGTTCCAAGTCCACGAGGAAGCGCCACCAACAGTCCGCGGATGAACGGCAAGTCGAGTACATCCACAAGGCGAAACGACCAAAGAAATGGAGGAGACCAAAGCGACAATGCCTCGGTCACGACATCATCCACAGATTTACAAGATCTTGCTTCCAGAACCCCCAACCTGTCAATCTCCGACGACAAAACTTCTTCAACTCCTTCACCCGTCCGGAAGCGGCCCTCCATTCCGCTCGACGCAATTCCCACACCCGGCCTCCCAATGCCACCAGCCTCACATCCCTCCATCTCCAACCTGAAGGCCGCCACCACCGGGACTGACGCAGGGGATGGCCCGCCACCAGTAAAGCGCCACAACTCCATGCGTGATGCTCTACGGAGGAGAAGGAAGAATTCGACGAGTGGGCCGGGCAGTAAAGGCTCAGAGAGATGGTGGAGGATATCCGACGAAAAGGTCAAGGAGTGTAAAACGAGCGATGTGCTAGGGATGCAAAGGGAGGTGTATTTGTTGTTTTATGAGCGGGTTGAGGGGTGAGCAGAGTTGGCGTTGGATATGGCAGGGCGTTTTTGGGGAGTTGGCATGGCGTTGCATCGAAGATACCTGTTGAGAGACCCCAGTGAGGCCGCAGAGGCAGCAGTTAGTTGCATAATTGGAATGGCAAGCACCAAGCAGTATCATGACAATCATTGTCGTTGTCGCTCCGTTCACCCCAATCTACCTCTCAAGACCTGCGGAGCACCTCGGGGGAGCCGATCACGTGCCGCTCCACATCGTCGCTAAGCTTCAACAACAACTTCATCGAACCGTCGCCTCACAACGACACACACCTCGACCTCAAACCGCCTTCCATCTACCAACCAACCTAGCCACACACACGCCTCCACCAATCGAAACGGAAGAATGCCTCCCAAAGCCTCCCGCACCGCTATCGGCCCCGGCCGCAGCACCACCTCACAGCGAGGAGGAGGCAATTACGCCCGCGAGACGATGAATTGGGTTGCGAATCCGGAGAACCGAACGGTGGTGACGGCGGTGGGGTTTTTTGCGGTATGTGTACATCCGATCTGATCTGAGGGATGCGGGGAGGACGATGATGGGGGTACCCGGAGCTGGCGAGAGGTTGTGGAAGGATGGTTTGAGGGTATCTGTGCTGACTTTGGGGTTTCGCAGGCTGGCGTGGCGTTTTTGCATAGTAGCTGGAGCGAGATTTTGTTGCCGCCGTGAGTTGGTTTTCTTTTCGTCGTGATGGAGAGGGTTGTTAACGGATGGGTAGGCTTTAAAAATTGAAGGAATGGTATGGAGCGAGATGGGAGGGAGAGGGGAAGTGTACGAATAGGAGGTTGTACCATACGAGGACAGATGGGAAGAGGAAAATTCGGCATTGCAGGCGTTGATGAGAAGGATGATATCAAAAGTGAGGCATCAAAGGGAGCGGACACGGGCGATACAACGGAGTGTAGGCATGCGACGATACACCTCGAACAACGCATCTGGATGGGTGGAAATGCACCATGCGACGAAGGATGATGGTCTCTTCTGGTTTACGCTCTACCTGTTGCTGCAACGCTTCCATACCAGCGACCGAGTTTGAGATCTTGTCTTCACTCATGGGAAGGCCCAGAATCTCCATCCCGACTGGCAGTGCCGGATCTTCTGGATGCTCATCATCTTTGGTCTTACCCATCAGCACTTAGATCGCGGTCCAGAGCAGTTGGCTGCCAATGGGCGTATAGGTCGGAAGTTCAGATGCGACATATCTACAACAGCCCATCAGTCGAGAACCTCAGCACGAAAACAAACATCTCAACTCATCCCCCCTCCTCTCTAATCCTCCCCAGCGTAGCCCCAGTTGAGCTTAATGTCGGCTCAAGCAAGAATAGCGATGAGCTTGGTGAGGGTTGACGAATTGTTAATCTTGCTGAAATTGACAGCTGAATGGATGAAGGGTCTGGGCATTTTCTCTCTCTTTGCGTTTCGTGGTCAAATCTTTCTGTTGTGACGTCGAGTTAACTCCATCTTACGAAAAAGACAGAACAGCGGGCCCACGGCTTGAGAAAGATCAAGCGCAAGTTGGGTACGTCTCGAATGATTTGATTTCGCTGCTGCGGCAAGATGATCCATTGAACATTGATCTGCTCGCGGTATGCAACAGTCTCGCGCTCCTCTAGATTTCCGGTGTCGGTACACATACCACCTTACATCGGCAGCTCGCACCGGGGCTATTCAAAACCACCACCACCACTTCTATCACCTCACCGCCTCCCCTCCCCCCTCTCAACAGCCCAATTCCTCAACCACGTCCTCGCCTCCTGCAAATCCCCCTTTTCCGCCTCCAGCGCTCCAACACACCACTCCAACGCGAACCCGCCTTTCCCCATCGGCCCTCCATCCTCCGCCGCCAACAGTTCCGCCAATCCCCTCCTCTTCTGACTCTGCTCGTCCACACAGAAATGGAGCGGTGTTTGAGTTTCCCCTCCGACCTTCAGCAGTCCCTCGAGGTGGGGTTTGACCATGGGGATTGCATCCTTGGTCGTCACCGCACCTCCGATACCTTTTGTGGTTCGTCCCGTCTTGCAAAACTCGTTCCCACACCATGCTTTCCCACATCCCGTGCCGAGTTGCTGCAAGTATCTCCTCTCCACCCTTCGCTTGAGCGCCTTGTTCTCGGGATCATACATGCTCACATACAACGGTCCGAAGCACACACTGCATAGCCCCACATCATTCCCCGGACCTTGGCCCATCTTGGTGCCAGCTCTCGTATCCCCAGAGTGTGAACATGTGTCCAGTGTCCTGCCGCAATTGACGTTTCGACAGATGACGGGCGCAGGGCGAGAATAACGATCCAAGTCGTGATTCTTGAGGTGTATCTCCATATCCCGAAGTCTCACAATTTTGTTGCAAAGATGGCATTCAGTAGTGCGGGCGCCGTCGGCGAGTTCGTGGGGTGTCATGCCTGAGAGGAGGGCTTCTGCGTTGGGGACGTCGGGGTCGCCTTCTTGAGGGACGACGAGGTGGCAGAAGCGGCAGAGGATGGGTTTGCCGGGACAAGTGGTCGTGCGGTGGTGAGCGAGGGTGGGAAGGGTGGAGAAAGTTTCTGTAGTGGAGCAGTCGGGGCAACGGAGGACTTCTGTGGGGTGGAACAATGTATCGTGTTGAAGATGGAATGTGGGAGTGTTTCCATAGGAAGAATCGTGCGGACAGTGCCAGTGGGAGGCCAATTCGGGAGACCGCTTTTGAAACACTTGGCCGCAGCCTTTTGGGCATAGGAGATTGTTGCGCAGACAGAAGTTCTCGTGAAGCATGAGCGTGCGCCCGGGAACCCATTGTGTGCAATTCTTGCAACGCACATCGCCTTCGTTGGGTGGAATCTCTGAGGGCTGAGGTGTGTCTGAGAGTTGTTTCTTGATGTCTGAATGTCTGGCTCGCAGCGTGAAGTGTCGAGGCTCGTGCGTCCTTCCATCAGCGGCATGTCCATTTTGTCCCGCATCCTCCACGGCGAAGGCGTATACTGCAATGTTCAGCGCCTCCGCATTCTCCAGCTCAGCATTGCTCGACTCCAACCGTATTCTCTTCGTCGGTCGCCCTTCAAAGTCCGCAAAGACATATCCGTCTATCCTTGGCTGGGATTGCTGCGTGGGTGAGAATGGGCTGATCAACAGATTGACATCCTCCACACCATCCTCCGCCTCGAGCTCAATCTCCAGCGGCTGTGCTCGATTCCATGATGGCAGCTGATAGTCCACATAGTCGCCAGGCAAGACTTGCCCTTCTTGCGCCTTGAACAGATCCAAATCTCCACCAACAGAGCTTCCCTCCTTCGACCCAGGTGTCTTGGTCATCTTCGCCGCAATCCGCTTCATGGTCTCTCGCGCCTGATCCTCATTCAGAGCCTCAATGTCCACTTCCAGATCCGTGTCCACGACACACACCCCGTCCGCTCCTTCTGGCTTGAATCCGTCAATCAAGAATCGAAATTCCTCCCTCTTACCACTCGACGCTCTCCCGCCGGGCACCACCAACACTTCCCCATTCGTCAGAGTCGTGTAGTTCTGCCGTAAATGCTGCTCGAGCAACGCCTTCCAATCATCCGGATCGTAGCCCGGCTCCAGCGGTCGTAACTTGACAAATGTGCCCTTTGGTAATTGTTTCGCGTGTATCGTGATCGTCGGTCTCTTCTCGTCCTCGCCTTCATGACCAACATCCATCGTATCTGATTCGTCATCTTGAACACCCAGCGCCCCTCTCAGGAACGAGCTCAATGCTACCTGTCCATCCTCCGCCGAGAACTCTCGAATACCCGAATAAACCACCCTGCCGTTCTCAGGGTTGACCAGTCGGAACGTCAGCGGATAAGGTAATGACTGCCGCTGATCTTGAAACTGCGATTCTGCGGCGCGATGGCTGGAATATGAAGAAGAGTTGTAGGGATCGAAAGCGGGTAGGTCACGGCGGGCGATGTCGGCGGAAAAATTCGAGGCGGCGGAGAGGAGGGCTTCGAGGGCGGAAGGGGGAAGGAGGATCTTATCACCGGGGAGAGCGGGCGTGAGGTTCGCGGGCGTAAGGGCGAATTGCGTCGACCAGGTGAGTGAGGGCTGTGGCTGAAGTCGTGATTCGAGGGTTGGTGAGGCGGGTGACGATGCATCGTCGTCGTCCATGGTTGTTGTCGTGGTCGACGACCGGTCTAGCACGAATGTTAGTCGCGAGGAATTGATGTTGGTGTGAGGTGTATACGAACCTGTGGGAGGAAGAGAGAGAGAGAGAGAGGCGAAGTTGGGATTCGAGAAGTGACCAAGTGAATGACCAAAGCTGACCAAGCGGGAATCATGCCTGAGGCTAGACATTTCCTGGTTAGGCAGTAGCATACACACTTTCTATCCGTCCTCTCGTTTCCTTCCCCAACACGGTCAATTATCTCGCTTCAACATGGAGCGAAATCATAGCCGTCGATGAGGCAACCATATGACCGCGATAGATCTTGCGAGTGATCCACGAGCGCAACAAAAAGGAACGAGCAACTAGACTGCAACTCCATCGCGAGTCTCGCAGAGCTATGATCTTCGCATTCTTGCAGAGACAAAACCATCGTCCGACGTCACCACGCAAAGGCCGACAGTAACGCCAAGGGAGAACTTGTGATTCTTCCGGGATGGCAGTCCCGTGTTACTGAAGGGTGTACAGCGTCTGGCAGTGCCAGATGGTCATGGCCAGAAAGCGTTCGCCTCAATGGACAGGGGACCGGAATACCCCGTGATGAACTCGATGAGTGGATACACTCAGAGCGGGCTGGCCGAATGTTCCTCGAAAACGAGGTCTGAACGGACGAGGTCGTGAAGCTCTGCGAAGAGATCGGACACCATACGGATCGGGGGAATGCGTGTCATGCTGAAAAAGCAACCGGCAGCCTGCCAGTGCAGCCGACATACACCGCAACAGGTCGTGGAGCAGGAGCAGCCCAAGGACGTAAAACCCACAGGGCACACATCGAGCCCCGACCCCACGGAAGCGCAACAGATCGAACGAGCTCATTGAACTCACGCCGCCAAAAGCAAGCACAGCCCTGAAGTCTCACTAGACGGTGATGGTGGTGAGTAGAAAAAATCGGGGTTCGTGAGGACTTGCTCCGGACTTTCTTCAGGACACTCACAACACCTCGCGCTGTTACAAGCACACGGCGTTGATGGTGCGCGTTGTGCCAGTGGATGGTATCAGAACGGCAGCTTTTGGGGTAATCTTTGAGCTTGCGTTATTTGAGCCGACTGCAATGGCGTAGGAGAAGGATATATCGTAATATTGATACAGTCCGAGCGTTGCCGTCTCGCATCGCTGTACCAAATCACTGTCATATCCGTTCCACACCCATGGCTGACCAAGTGGCGTTCGTGCCTGAGGCTGATGACTTCCGACATAGGCAGCACTTTGGCAGGAAGACGCTGTCCTCGCAGGTGAATCCTCTCCACTCGTGGCCACTATCTTGCGTAACGCCCTATACATTCCATCCACCACCTCCCTCGCATTTGTCTGAAAGCGTGTCGGCGTGACATCTGAAGGTCCCACAGGTATCCAGGTCATCCCCGCCGTGGTCAAAGGCGAAGAGGTCAAGCAGCTGCTCTCCTTCCAACGTGATCGCCCGCAGCGGGGGAGGAGTGGACGGATCTCTGCGATGGACTGACGGAGAAGAGTCTCTTCCGCACCATCGAGTCGTCCTGGATCGTCGGCGTGAGTGTGCCGGGCGAAAAACCTGTGACTATGTTCTGGTTTGGTGGGCTGGGCCCGTACCGGAAAAAGGTGAGAGAGCTGTTGGACGACAATTTGAAGGGTTTCAGGCGTAATTTTGATTATTACTGGAACGAGTCAGATTTTGCTCAATACCCCGGTGCGATGATAGTTTTACCATGTACAGGTCACTCCCCTGACCCTCCTCCGTCTGTCATTGCTCAGTATTTGTAAAACCCCCTCCCACTCTTCTTCCCCAACCACCCCGCATCCACCATCTGCCTCAACCGGACCGCAGGCCGATACTTACTATCCCCCAACTGCGTATGCAACACCTCCATAATCGCCAAACACGTATCCAAACCAATAAAGTCCGCCAACACCAACGGTCCCATGGGCACATTGGTTCCATTCTTCATGATACTGTCAATACTCTCCTCGTTTCCCACGCCCGTCTCCAGACAAATGATGGCCTCGTTGATGTACGGCATCAAGATGCGGTTGGCGAGGAATCCGGGACTGTCGGCGGAGGTGGAGGGGATTTTGCCCATGCGTTGGCAAAAGGCGAGGGCGGTCGCGAGGGTGGAGGGGGAGGTTTGGAGGCCGGCGATGATTTCTACGCCTTTTTGGATGGGGACCGGGTTCATGAAGTGGGTGGAGACGACGCGGGAGGAGGCGGAGAGGTCGGTGGGGTCCTGTTGAGGGTTTAGTCTGGGGAGGCGGACAATGTTGCTGTAGGATGAGAGGGACGGCATACCTTGGTTGTACTCGCCGCGATCCGTGTGATACTGATCGAACTCGTGTTGGTCGCCAGGATGGCATGACTCGGACATGTCTGCGCCAATTGCGCGAAGATTTTCGTCTTGAGGTCGAGGATCTCCGGGACTGCTTCGATGACCATGTCCACATTGCTCAAGTCGTCCATGTTGGTGGTGGATGTGAGCCGTCCTCGGATCTCATCCGCATCGGATTGCTTGATCTTCTCTTTTGTGACGTCTTTGGATAGGAGTTTGTCGGCGAATGCCATGCCTTTGTCGAGGGACTTTTGGGAGGTATCGACGAGGGTTACGGGGACGCCGGCGGCGCGAGCAGCTACGAGGGCGATGCCGAGGCCCTGTGTTGGAAAGTCTTGCCGTCAGCTGGCCGTCTTCCATCTTCCGCCGCCGCATGACCGTCAAAAGAGCATACCATCTGTCCAGCTCCAACGACTCCCAAACGATTGACGGTGGCAGCTTGTGCTTCTGCCAATGCCGATCGGGAAGACGAGAAGAATCGGCTGTGAAGGCATGCTGGCAAGACACGCTTGCTGGCAGCAGCAGTCTGCAATCGAAAGGTCCGAGTAGCCAACATTATGAGGATCCGACCATGAAATGTGACTTCTACATAAAAAAGTCCAGGACATGTCGTCGAGGTAGAGAGAGAGCATTGGAGCTCAATCGGCTATCGGCGGCTCATCCCGACTGCCGAGGACCAATATCCCATCACAGACTGCGAATCAACCAGCACGTAAATGTCCGCGCCTTCTGTCATGTGAAAGCGGCTGAACTTCAAGAATCTCCAACAACTCGAACATTGTTATCCAGCATACACAGTGAGTATCCTCCGAGACGAGCAACATTCACCGGCATAGGTCGACTTGGAAAGATCGATCTGATATCCGAGGACGGCACTTCACCCTGCTTTAGAACCCGGACTCGTGTGGATTTCCCGAGCTTGCATGACTTCGCCCTGACCTTGTCGAGGTAGACGATGATGGCCGCGCTTGAGGGACTTTCTTTTCTCATTTTCCGCCCCCTTTCCCCTGTCCGGCTCGTAGGAATGAAAAGACTCAAGACGCAAACGGAGCATGACCACGGCGAATCTCCTGGCAGCGGTTCATGGAACATGGTGATATCATGCATCTGTCCCATGCCATGGCAGATCCTGAACAGGAGTGGGAGTCATACCCCAGACTGCCATCGAGCACATGGTGGACGCATATCGTACCATGGTGAATCACAAACAGCCATGTAGGAAACGGCCACTTGGCGAGCCGTTGGCAGCGCGGAGACGTACTCTCGCGGAGGACACGCCGGTGCCTCCCACATTTGCCGCGCAAAGTCCATGTTCAAAAGGTGGTATATTGCTCAGAAACGCCGGATTGTGTCCCATTTCGGCTCGCTCTCCCGCGCTCGCGCACATTTGCCCTTTTTTTTTTCTTTTCTCTGCCGCATCTCTTTCTCCGGCCGTTTCGACGACTCCCACCAGACATGCGGTATGCTCCCTCATTTCTTCCCCGACTTCTTGATCCCCTGATTACCAGTATTCATCGGACCCTTGCCCCCCGCCTTCTTCGCCAACTCCTCGCGAGCTTTCTTGTCTATATTTGTCCCGGACACGTTAGCAAACCAGGTCTCCTTCAACCCACCCGTGGGGTCAATTCAATGCATACCCGCGGCCTGCTTCAACTTGAAAGCCTTGTCCTCTTCATCTTCCTCGCCCTTGGCCGCCTTTTTCGGCTTCTTGTTGTGGATGGGGTTCGTACCAGCTGTGTTCGGATCGAGAGTCAGCATGCGCGGACGAGGGAGTTGAGAGGAGGATAATGCGACTGACCTCCTTGGCCTGAAGGCATGATGGCGGCGGGGAGGTTTTTTTCTTTTGTGGAAGTGGTTTTGAGTGAAGTCGCGAGTAGGTTTTCTGGCGCGCGCGGTTCAAAATGTCTCGACGGGACTGCGGGACAAAGGGCAGAAGATCGGCCCCGCGAATGAGGGGGACTTGTCAGTGATGGTATGAGATTTACGCGGGGGGCGGCTTGTTCTTGCTTTGGACTTTACGACGTTGGGCTTTTTGACTACTGGTTCTACTGTACGGTATCGCGATAAACGACCAGATATGCCTTTGTTCTGTCCGAATGTTCGATCGAAGAAGAAGGGTCGGGTTGGAATCTGGGACGTGTATATCATCACAAACCATTCACACATCATCATTGTTATCGTTCGTTGAGATTCCAGTTCTAAAAACTGCTCGCCGATGTTGTCAACATCACTTGCGGGCGCAACTCCGGTGGGCCGATGGACGCTTGCGACTGGAGAAGAATAGTTCTTCTAATGAGCTGCAGTTTAGTTCTATTCTACTTCGCATTATTATTGTCCTTCACACTACATCCATTCACTTCACAACCTCAACTACCATCCCACGACTCACGCGATACGAATGCGACCACATATTCCACCCACGTATCTGCATAGAAATTCTCACACGACCGCCGACTCAGCCGCAACACTTCACACAAACCAACATCGACCGATATCTTCGCAAGTCCACATCCTCGACCTCTGCGCCGACACACACTCCACCGAGCGCCTCAAGTGGCGCGGCAATGCCGAATTGACTGCAGCGCCATACACCACATCACACTCTCTCCACCATAGACAGACGCCATGCCGCCGCCATCGAACGTTCAGCACCTTCCACCCGCACACCCAGCGACACGACAACGACCCAAATCCCCCGAACGAGTCCTCGCCGAAGCCGAAGCGCAATGGCTGTTCAACGAAGCAGAGCTGGCACACACCCCCTCGATACAAGACGGACTCTCCCTCGCCGATGAACGCTCCCTCCGCGCCAAAGGCGTCAACTTCATCGTGCAATGCGGCATCATGCTCAAACTGCCCCAACTCACCCTCTCCACCGCCGCCGTCTTCTTCCAACGCTTCCTCATGCGCGGCAGTCTCAAGCGACCGCGAGGCGACATCCCGAAACTCCATCACTACACCGCCGCGGCGACCTGCCTCTTCCTCGCGACCAAAGTGGAGGAGTCTTGTCGCAAGATGAAAGAGATGGTCCTGGCATTCTGTCGCACGGCGCAAAAGAATCCCAACCTGATCATCGACGAGCAGAGCAAGGACTTTTGGCGGTGGAGGGACAGCGTGATGAACGAGGAGGATGTCCTCCTGGAAGCGCTGTGTTTCGACTTGACCGTCGAGTCACCCCACCGCGCGCTATTCGAGATGTTGAAGACGTACGGTCTGGAGCACAACAAGCGACTGCGGAACGCTGCATGGGGCTTCGTCACGGACAGCAACAACACGCAACTCTGTCTCCTCTCCAATTCCCGCACCATCGCCGTGGCAGCCCTCTACGCTGCATGTCGGTACGTCGACGTTTCCATCCCGGACGACAAAGCCGGAAGGCCGTGGTGGGAAAGACAACAAGTGTCGTTGAAAGATGTCAGGAGGGCGGTCGAGCACATGCTCGCCAACTACGACCCGACGGCGAATAAGATCAACGGCATCACGGCCAGCGGCGGGAGTGAAGGGAATGGATCGGTGTACGCCGCGCTGGCGACTCCTAGAGGGGAGGGCGTGGAAGGATGGGATAGCACGAGAGTACGGTCCGCCAGTCCCTTCGTTCCGCCGGTGGGGAGTGATCGGCGACTGAGCAATACGAGTAGCGTGGGCACGAAACGTGGACGGGAGGAGAGAGATGCGGGGACGAATGGAGAGGGTGCGGGAGAGGAGGAAAATGATGATGGGGGGAGTAAGCGGAGCAGGAGGCAGAGTCCGAGGGAGGTGGAGATGGTGTTGGAGGCGAATGGTGAGGGGAGTAAGGAACGGGAGGAGTTGGCGAGGGTGGAGAATGGGAATGCAAAGGCGGAGGGAGAGGTGGTGGCACAGGTGCCTGAGGTGGGAAACGGAGAAAGTCGGCCACCGCCAGTCGATGCTGCTGCTGCTGCTGCTGCGGAACCTGAAGGCAGCGAAGAGGGCGAAGTGGAGGAGTGAAGTTCTCCAGGCCGCGGGATTCGTGGCTTTTCCATGATTCAGCGGGGAAATGACTTGATAGCGAGGCGTACGGTGCAGAGTGCAGACAGAATGGATTGCAAAGGCGTTTTTTTTTTTTGGAAAAGCCAGGAAAGCGATCTGCCTTGGTCCACCCTTTTTCCATGAATTGAGCGGATGTGAGTCTCGAGTTTGAAGGAGGATTGCCTTGACTACGTTGTTGGAGTGGGTACACGTACGCAGTTCGTGTCCATGTTACTTCGCTCTGAGGCTCTTTCTGCCTCTTTCAATCAACCGAGTTATACCTCCTACTGGATTGCTAGATAAGCGAGAGGCTCGAAACACGGAATGATGACACTCACCACCATTCATGCTCACAACTGGACTTCTCTACATCGGCCCTACGGTTGCAACTGCGAGCTATTTCACCGGATCGGTCACCAAACTCCAAGGAAGAACCCATGGTCACAGCTATGTACGCCAAAGCACTCAGGCTAGATCCTTACTCCCTCGCCAACATCACGGTCTCGACTAATGTGGAACGAATTCACAGCTCGTCGGAGGGAGATTGAAACCAATCCATTCGCGACCCCAGATCGAGAGTTGCCATCGCTGTCCATCTGCCAACGCGACAGAGCGGAATGTCATTGCCATCGCTCCGGTAGGCGTCTCGGCTGTTCCTATACTCGTGAGCTTCCGACGGCCGTTCCCAAAGCAAAAGAGGTAGACGAGCTGCCGGTATAGAGATGAATCACGTATACCTACCTCTACGATGCTGGCTTGGGATCCCCGAAAGGGGTTCATTTCAAAATGCTGGGGTCGGACAGACGAACTTTTCATCAAAGCAAAATCCACAGCATGACGAGTTCGAAAGGACCTCACTCGACCGCTACGCTACGTATTCGCAAATAACGTCGCCATGGCGCAATGTGTTTCTTCCCATTCCTACGGCTTTCTCTCGATGCCGGTTCACCTTGACGACAATGCCGGCGAGGCCCTCACGACCAGCAGAGCCTTTCTCAACTCCTGGCGTTCGTCACTCCGTGAACCACGCCGATGCACGTAGGGCATGCTTTCGTTCATGGTTAGGCGACACCCCACGACTCAAACTGTACGTGTCAACTTCCAACGAATTCAGAATTTTCTCGCTTACTAGCTGGCCTCATGGCACGAAATTCAACTGGAATTCCGAGGAGAGAACAATTTTCTTCCCCCCCCTCCCCCACCCCCTGTGGATGCGATGGTGGAAGCCACATGGGAGGGAAAGAAACCGGAACCGTTCAGCTCTCACCTCGGTGCCTTTCGATCAACGTGTCATTCATTCATGCCACATCGCGACGATCGCATGATGGATCCGACGGCGCCGGCATCAGGACAATGCTTGTGCATAGCGGGTTTCGTTCATGTTTTCTGGGCGCGGGGGGAGAGCGCGCTTGATGTGAGAGGAGAGGAGGGGAGGGTGAGGAGACGAGGGGAGGGTGATGGCTTTGCTAACGGGGGGTTTTTTCTCTGGTTTTTGTCGCCGGGAACAGGATGATTGGAGGAATGGGGGAAGGACATGGAAGGTTTGATTGGGTTGGCGCGGAGAACGAGGGAAGGGAACGTTGGGAAGCGGAACAATGGATGGGAGTTCTGTTGTTCACTACCCCTACTCCTACTCCTCCGGTAGGGTGACGCCGTGATTTCGGACTACTACGCTACTGACATCGCGCAGCGACGGCGGACCACAGATTCTATTCCAACCCTCCATCTCCACCACCTCCTTATCCCTTCCCTTCTACTCCCCGACCTACCACTCCATCCTCTCATCCCCCACAAAACTCCACCCTTCCCCTCTCCTCCCCTCTCCACACCTTGCCCGCGAAATTCCTCTCGGCGACACACCTCCTCACGTCGGTGATCATCTCGGGTGGGCCGGAGGCGTAAACTGTTGTGGGACCGAGGATGGTGGAGGAGGTGAATTTGGTGATGAGAGGGGGAAGGGAGGGGCGGTGGGTGAGGTTGAAGGTTTTGGGGAGGGGAGGGGTGGGTTTGTGGAGGGAGGAGGGGGTGGAGGATGAGGCGGAAGGGGAGGGATCGATTTCGTTGTCGGTGGGAGAGTTGGGGTGAGTGGTGGGGGTGATGGGACGTTTCTCATCCATCAACAGGACTTTGCGCGAGTCGATCTGCCCCGACTCAACGCCATCTTCGCCCTCGCGCGTGACATAGAGCGTGACATAGATGCGGATCGTCAAATTCATCCTCTCTCTCGCGGCCCGCAATGTTACCAACTCCGGTCTCACCCACTCGACATCCCGACGTCGCCGGACCACCCAGATGAGTTCCAGCTTTCGGTCGACCGAGCCGCGCGGCGTGGGTGCCGTCATGAGGTGGAAGAGTACTGGCAAAACGAAAGTGATGCCTGTTCCGCCTGCGATGAGGAGGACGTTGATGCCGGGGGAGGCGTCGAGTTCGCGGGTGTGAGAAGTACCGTATGGACCTGTGAGGATGACTTTTGTGGAGGGTGCGTGGGCGTCGTGGGTTAGAGGCTGTGTTGGTCGCGAGGGAGAGATGTCGTCTTTCTCGATTGGTGGGGAGGATGCAGCGGCGGAGATCTTCCGGAGTGCGATCTCGGCCATCTTCTTGGTCTCGCCGGATTTCGCGCGGAAGACGTAGGAGTGTTGCTGTCCGCCTTTTGTCAATCCCGAGAGACTGAGTGGGGTGAAAGGGTGGGATTGCCAGATTGAAGATTCGGGAAAGCAGAGGTAGAAGTGTTGGCCGACTTCCCACGGTGAATGATTGTGGAGGAAGTCGAGGCGTACGACATCTCCATTGGTGTCATCCGGGAAGTGCTGTAACTTGGCATCCGCAGCTTGGAAGCGCATGGCTGACGTACTCTCCGGTAAGAAATCATAATGCAAAACGAATGTCCGAGCGAGCCGGAAGAATCGATCGATACCCCACACGGTCAACGATGCGATCAGGAATACTCCGAAGTGCTTCCAATGACCATAGCAAGCACCGATGAAGATCATGGCCATGACATAGTGTGCCTTGCGAAAGAGTTCATATCCAGTCCTTCGGATCACGGGTGGCAACGACATGGCCAGCATCAAGGTGATGGCCACCATGGCGACGAAGCCCCATACGGCGTACGCCTGCGTGATGAAGTCGTGCCAGACGAGAGGTTGAGGTTGGTACAGTCTGAGTTCGATGACGCACCAGCCGATAGTGTGCAGGGTGGACTGAACGAAGATGATGTATCCCATCCAGCGGTGGAGGAACATGAAGCTCTGGTATGGGATACCGGTGATGAGGGAGAGGAGGGATTCCCGAGTGGACAGCAGGACGGAGAAGGGGATGATCGCATAGGCCATGACGCCGATTCGATCCGACCAGGGACCCAGAGAGGTGCGGTGTTTGCGGTAGCCTGCTTTGTTCGGTGGGGTGTTCCATGATTCGTAGCGGAAGCCGACAAAGGTGAAGATGGTCAGGTAGGTGACGAGGAAGGCGAGGATGGCGACTTGTAGGCGGGTAGTGCGGCCGAAGACGGATCGAAGAGGTGATTCTTTGAGGAAATGTCGACGGACGGCGGATGATGTGGTTGTTGCTGCTCGGTGGAGGAACGACTGTCGTTGTGGTGGTTGTTCGCCGTTCGTGTTTGATGGAAGAGATTGCCGTGCTGGGACGAATCTTCTGCCGATGCCGTAGAAGAAGACGAGACCACCAAAGACGGTCCACATGATGCCGACGAAGAGGATGCCCTGAGCATGGGTCGAGTAGACGACATCGAGATAGTCGCCTGGGGTGAGGTCAGACTCAGCGATGTTGATTGATGATTGGTACAATGACAGTCAGTACTCACATGTCGCCGGGTCGTTGGCGCACGGCACGACCTTGGGAAGGTATCCCCAGTACGGCTCCAGGACACTCGCATTGGTGTAGTCCTGCGTGTGTCGTTTGTCCATGATGATGATGATGAAGATGATATGATGATGATGATGATGGATGATGGATGATGATTGTTGTCGGTCACAGCAGGGAAGCCATCACGATCGTTGAATGTCGTCGTCGTCGTCGTCGTCGAAGAACCAGGACGTATAGTCTAATAAAAGGTAGTCAGACCGGGAAGAGTCTTGATGCCATTCACCACGTCATATGGAAGACGTCCTTTCCCCTCCCGCACACTGCATGGTTGTTTATACTTGCTCACGGCGGAGGTTGGAATGGTCTGCATGGCTTGGCTGAGCAGGTTTGTTTCCCCATTCTGGAATCCGCCCTCAACAGTGCTCACCGCCAGTCGGAAAGGGAATGGACGAAAGATCGGAGGAATGTCGAGATTGAGACAAGTCCCGACTGTGATCTTGGACATGATCTGATAATCCGTGGGGGTCTTGACCATGTGATGGACAAGTAGTCGAGGTGAAGTCGGAGCTCGTCTTCAACTTGGACTGAGCAAGTTTCCACCCCGCTGCACCTCGAGGCAAGCCACCCGCCTCAAATGTACTCGATTCACCTCACCAGACCCTCACCGCGGTCCTCCCCTCTCGATAAGAGAGGTGCACACATCCTATATATCGCTCCAGATACAACTCCTCACACCAACACTGCCGTCGTCGTCGTCGTCAACGTTCTGATCCTCACCAACCCTCCAACTCCCCACTTCCCCAACACCTCACCAACCCACTCACCATGAACCACGGCGACATGGACATGGGCGACGGCCCTTCCTGCAAAATCTCCATGCTCTGGAACTGGTACACAATCGACGCCTGTCCGTCCTCCCCTCCATCACCCACCGCTCCTCCCCATCCATCCAACTAACCTCCCCAGGTTTCCTCTCCCCTTCCTGGCACATCACCTCCCACGGCGCCTTCGCCGCCTCCTGCATCGGCGTCGCCTCCCTGGTGATCCTCCTCGAAGCCCTCCGTCGTCTAGGCCGCGACTACGACTCCCTCATCCACGCCAATTTCCGGCGTCGCGCGGCCCAGCTGCAACATTCCTACACCTCCCCTCCCCCACGATCCTCCTGCGGCGGTGCCGAATCCAACTCCTCTCCCCCCGCGTGCTCGACGCAGGCGTTCCTAACGTTTCGACCGAGTCCGCTGCAGCAGGTGATCCGGTCGGTGATTCATATGGTGACGTTTGGGGTGGCGTATGTGGTGATGTTGTTGGCGATGTATTTCAACGGGTGGATTATCTTGTCGATTTTTCTGGGGGCGGGGGTGGGGAAGTTTCTGTGTGATTGGAGGGTGGTGAGGATTCCGCTGGTGGTCGGGGGTGCTGCCGGGCGGGAGGAGGATGGGGGAAAGACGGGGACGGGGGAAGGGGAGAATTTGACGTTTTGTTGTGATTGATGGGATTTGGGTGAGGAGATGGGTGAGGAGATGAGTGGGTGTGTGTATGTGTCGATCCTGAGTTCCTCTCTCGGGCATCACAGCGACTTCTTGGGAGGGAGAGGGTCGATGGCGGACTCGCAGTAGTGGCGCCTCACACCGACATAACGAGAACAAAAGACAAGTTTCCTTCCTGGAAATTGGGCGATCGAATGGACCCAGCAAACCTCACTTTGATCTCTAACTCCAACGGAAGTTCAATCACCTGTAGGACCCACTAGTGCGGCGTTGCAAGATAAACCTCTAGACGAAAGGATTCGATTCAGAAATGCCATTTGACATGAAGAACCCGGTCTGGGAAAATGGCTGGATATGTAGACTCATATACTTCTCGCCATCAGTCCACCACCACGAAACAAACCCCTCCTCCCCGCCAACACGCCCGCCGAAAAGGAGCCTCCCTTCAGGTTCTCAGCGCTCTCGGATGACACCTCAGAGTTGATTCGGACCCTCACACAAGGCACCAATCGTCACGGACCCCGGGATCCCTCGCATCTATCTGTCGCAGAGCTGTTGGCATCACCATCCAAAAACACGATAGATGTGCCGCAGCCCCGTCGGAATCCACACATACCTAATCCCCATCTCCGAAACAATAGTACGAATACTGCCCGAAACCATGGGGGAAGTAAGTACATTTCAAATCGGGGCAACAGTTGGACGTGGTCTCCGTGCCATAGGTTCTGATCTTGCATTGTTCTGAAAAAAGGAAATGTCAGAGCGAACACAACAGGTGACCGCTGAATTGCAGGGAGGTGGATGACATACCGCCGTTCTCCATGCACCGCGCCCTTGACTCGAGAAGAGACGACGACGACGATGAGGACTTCTCCAGACTGACGGGCGTCGCGACGACGAGCAGGGCGGCGGCGCTGATGAGCGAGAGCCAGGTGGGAAGAGTTGGGAGCTGCATCTTTCGTTCGTTCGTTCGTTCGTGCGGACGGACGGACGGGAGGGTTGGATGTGCGGTTGCGAAAGATGGGAGGAAAGAGGAAGTTGGGATTCTGTTGGATGTGAGCTTTGGAAGGGGATACGGTCTTGATGTACTTGTTCTGAGCGAAGTCACCGGCGAGACGAGGGAGGTCGAGGCGGCGAATTGCGAGGGGCGAGGAATTGCGAGGCGACGAATTGCGAGGGGCGGGGAATTGCGAGGCGACGAACGACGAAGGTCGAGGCGAGGAAAGACACAGGTGCATAGATGAGGACACTGTGGCAGAAAATTGTTACTGTCCACGTAGGAAAATTCTCGCGATGACTTCGAAGGACGTACTTTGGACGAGGTTTGCGTTGTGTGACTTTTGGTCCATCTTTTCGTAGTTACAACCTAGGAGGTGCCCCGTATCAGCTCTAGGGATGGAAATCGTTGCCAAACAACGTTGCTATCGACGTAAGCCACGTTGACAACAAATCCCAGCCCTTTTACACTTTTACACGTCGCTGCTAGACTTTTCAGAGCTAGCGTGTTACTTTGAACAGCTAGCGCTTCAATTTCCCGCGCCCCGCCCGACATCCGTTGCCAACAACACCCCTAATTCAGCTCAGGGAAATTCCCGGGGGAGCTCGATTGATCTGGATCATCTAATAATAATTGATCTGCTTCCTGGTATATAGTAGGCCCCGATCCCCGGACAAGGTCTGGACGGTCGCTGCTCCCCACGAACATGCGTTCACAGCCCATAGTCGGTCCGTTCCACGCCAACCACACCAATGGCAACAACATGCCTACAACGATCTCAAGCGTTGCTTACAGAAATCGACACCCGTTTTGAACATCCGCCGACTCGAAGACCGGACATTCGTAAACATGAAATAGTCTCGGGCGTTTGTCTGCGATGTGAGCTTGCATGGCGTTGTCAGCTTGCATGGGAAGCTCGTTAGGACTCGATGCAGGTTGGCCTGGAAGCGTGGGAGGTTGACATTAGCATAGCCACAGCACGCCATGGTGCTGCTACCACCTTAAAACGAGCTAAAACATTCACTTTTTCGGCGGTAAACATTCTACTGGGTGAAAAGGAGCAAGAGCAGTAAGCTGACAATAGCACGTAACTTAAGCACGTCCGACGCATCGTCGCTTCAAAGTTCAACGTTTGTCCCAACGTGGATGACCTCCTGATTACGGTACAGGGCAATGCATCAATCCGGCCCGGGTATGGTCCCTGAGCATGGAAATCGAAATCGGTATGGTCCCTGAGAGTGGAAATCAATATGGTCCCTGAGAGTGGAAATATTACCGGACGTAAGCACGCCTCAACGCATGTACATGTGTACTTTCAAGATCGAAGGCTCTCGATCAGACCAAAGTCCATGGCATCGGACCGACGCTTTCCGGATGAATGATTCAGCAACAGGGGGTGAAGAGGCCATATATAGTCGCCAGACATTCCCATTCTTCCAACACCACACTCAATTCAATTCTTCCACGCACAACCAGCCCCTCCAGCCACCATGAAGATTTCCCTCCCCACCACTCTCGCCCTCCTCTTCGCCGCTACCCACGCCCTACCCACCGGCGCCGGGTCCTCCTCACCCTACCTCTCAGCCCGCGGAAACCGTGTCCCCGTACGTTCCCATCCACCAACTTTTGTGATCTCCCATCGCTTTTGCTAAAAAGTCCCAACCTCTAGCATCAGGATCCCGGTCCGACGCCCAATCCGGGCAGAGGGGAGGGAAACAACGGCAAGCCGCCGAAGGTCGCTGTTGCCGGTCTTTTCGTTCGTGGCGTACGTGGCACTGGTTGAGTTGCGTGTTGGAGGTTGGATTTGCTTTGCTGACCTTTTGTCTTAGGGAGAACCTCTGCGTTGAATAATGGCTCGTACGAGCGGTCGGGCTCGGAGCAGTATGCGCATTCGAGGTCGGGAAGGACATTTGATATCGACCTTGGGCCCGCGATCGATGTATTGATCTTTCCGTCTTGTTGCTCTTCGAGATCGAGCTACCTGTTCTGGGCGGAGCGTAATGCAGCGGCAGGTCATTCTTTTGGCTGGAGAAAAGAGCCGGATTATGCATCGCGGGCGAGATGTATGTAGCTCGATTCGAACACTGGTTGTTTGCTACAAGAGTCCCATCGTGTCCAGGCTGTATGAAAGTCCAGAAAGTCCAGGCTGTATGAAAGTCGATTTCCACTTCACTTCACTCATCGATGCTCGACTTCCCTAGGATGGACACCTTAGCAGCAACCACCGCACCAGACTTCACCTTCCGCTGATCTTTCAACCAACCTAACCTCATGCCGCGACCATTCCCAAAACATGTCAAAGTATACCCGAGCTCCAGAGTCCATACCTCACCCATCCTTCTTCAACTCGATCGCGTCCATCGCCACAACAGCCCGACCAGCCAATCCCACAGTCTCCTCATCGTAACTACACGGCTGACCATTCCACTTCCCGTCTACCACATGCTTGAGACACTCTTGCAAGTCACGCCAATTTTTTGCTGTGACAGCCGCAAAGACCCCCTCACCATGCAAAAGAAGCCAATTTGACGCCGCTTTGACGTAAGCATTGCGTTCCGGTGCGCTGGTCACTTTGCCAGTATCAAGAGCATCCTGCAAAGTCCACGCAGCGAGATGATGACCTTTGATCATGCCATGCTCATGAGCGTGAGCCGTGAAGGCTTGGAAGTTGACATGTTTGCTCAGGTCTTCGGCTGGGCTGCTACCTGGGGGAAATATCAGCATGGCGCGTGATGGATGATATGAATTGGAATGAACTGACTGTCCCATCAACTGCGCAAAGTCCCCACAAGCTTTTAATATGGGTACTCTTCTGCGATCGCTCTGGACTTCTGAATAGTATCGAGGCACAAGTAGACCACGGTAACCAGTTTTGACAAGGAGGTGTAAGAGTAGGGAACTTGCTCCGCAAGCTCGTGGCATGTTTCGAGGAACACGCCGACTTCTCGTGAGTATGTCTTGCCTTTTGGTAGAAGTGCTATGATCTGTTTCGTCGCATTTTCGAGCCGGATTGGCGAATCCGATTGTAGCGTGTCACGTAAGATTTCAAAGATCTGATTGCTGAGCGGATCTTCCTCTAGTTCTTCGAGCTGGAACGCGAGTCGTCGGGAGGAAGTCATGTTATGATCCGTGATGGTGTTGAGGGAGTGCAATGTGGGAATTGTGTCAAGACGGTATATCTATTGAACAACGAGTAAGAAGAGCAGTTCGACAGCGTAAAGCCCGCTAAGAGGGAGCTAGCCGCATGTGGAATGGTGAAACATGTCTAAGCGCTCTGCTTGACCTCACGTCCTCAGCAGGACGTACGTTCGTAGCGCACACTAGCTTGAGCAAATCGTTCTCATATAGACCGACGACTTGCATGAAGCATTCAACGAGCGATTTCATTAAGTTAAGAAAATTAGGCCAGAACATTTTATCTATGAAGGCCCCAAAATGTACGTAGAAAGAGTCGCAGGAGCCGCTCTAATGGCATAGGAGAAACAGTCCTTTGTGTATACTCCGCCTTGCTTCCAGTCCTCCGCGCCACTGGGATTCGAAGTGTCGCCTATGATCAGTCAGTCGCTGTTCCCACGTGCGAGCGAGCTCATCACTTACATGTATCAATAATGTACTTCAGGTCGTCCTTGCACATTTGCTTGGTGGTCTTGCTCCTGTATCTAACCCTGGGACAATCTGCACCACCGAGTGCGGTCATATCGACGTAGACGGCGTGTCTGTGGACGGGAAGCACCCGTTGTTCATTGCCGCGATTCTGATTACAGGACTTGTCGGCAGCTTTGTTCATGACATCGAGGGGAAGGAAGAACTCCGCATTGCCCTGGTCCGTTCTGGTGCCGCATCTGAGAGGGTTGGCGGGGTCTGGAGCCGGATCCTCAATCTCGGCTTTGTCGAATTTGAATGAAGCTGTACCACAAGTCTTTTCTTGAGAGCCGGATGTAGACATCGTGTGGCTATCATAGCTGCACACTGTTGAAGACCGGAAGGCTGCGAAGATGTCTGCGCATGACGAGGAACACTGGCCATGCTGCGTCTTTCAGGCGAAGTTGAACGAGATGCCAGTGTACGCGCCACGAGATCCAGCTTCTTTGGGGTCGATCTTCTTGTCGAGGTTGGACTTGAGGTCGATGCCGCTGCAGAATGAGTCGACGAGTCGGCGGATACGTTGGAGCTGACAGGTAAAGTAAAGTCAGTGACATCTTACTTTGTGAAATCGCCGCTTTCCAGATTCACACGATCGTCCGCATTGCAATCGAGTTTGGGAGGTTCGGGAGAAGCGTCGTTCACCATTGCTTCGATGAGCTTTTGCCCTGCGTCCCACTCGCTCCGAGTGACATGCTGGATATACACATCGACCTTGGTCAAGCATTTACAGTACTTGTACTCATGCTTGTCCCGTCAGCAGCTACATCGAGTGATCACAAGGTGATGACTTACCAGCTGACACACGCCGTCAATGCCACCACAAGCACGCTCGTCGCATAGAATCTTCTCTTTAGGGCATTCCTCGTCTTCTTCCTGGTCGTTGTCCGCTACTGGATCCTCCGAGACCAATGAGCTTTCGATGGCGATCTGCTCCAGCTTCGAGATGCCATCGATGCACACACCTCGTGCTGCGGCAAAGACGATGCTTGCCACCTCTTTTGTGATATCCACTGCAGCATCAGCAAATACGGGGAGCTTGAGGGCGGCTTCCTGAACCGATACAAGGGCGGCTTGTACGGCCTCGTCTGCTGTCTGTCAGTCCGGTCGCATCTTACTATCACCAAAGATAGACTCACCGCGGTAGTGAAATAGTCGTTGAGGTAGTCCTGTGATATCAAAGAGATTGAGCGGTGTGAATTGGCCGGCGTTGTAGAGTACGGTCATCGCAGTGTTCGTGGCCACTGTAAGATCTTGGCCAGGTCCACGACGGGCAAACGTCCTGCTTGGTTGAAGCTTGCAATGGCCTTCCATCAAGATCAGCTGTAATAGTAAGTCTGCGGGCTGGGGAGGGATGTTGATCAAGACATCCCCTTGTGATGGCCTGCTGAGTCGGTAGAGAGTGGTGTGGTAGTCGCCGGGGTTGCATGTGAAGTCGTAGCGGGCGCCACTGTAACCGTGACGGCTGGAGCTCCGGATGCGGTTTCGAAGAGGATGGTACTCGCTGTCTGTGACTGTAGTTGCGAAACAATCGGAGCTTGAATGTGTTGGTGAGCCTCGACTGGCCCACTGCGCGATTGAGCTAGTAGACCTAGAAGTATACCCAACGCTCCGCCAATCGCAGCAACACCGGCACCCAGCTGCCGGGTTTCCAGAGCATGGTGAACATTGAACACTCCGGCAAGCGCTTGTGCACATTTTTGCGTGTAGCCACTGCTACAGGTAGTCCTGAGGGTTTCTGAGACTTGTGACTGAAGTTCGGGTCCAAGGAAAAGGTCGAGACCATCAGGGGGTATGCCTTTACTAAGGTCATTTGGTGTGATGACGAGCTCATTGCCGCTCGCGGTTGCAGTTTGCGCCTGGGTATAGTCAGCATTTTGATGTACTCCAATTCATGGGTGTATCCATACCGGTGGCTTCTGGAAGTCTTCCGACGGACCCAAGGTGACTGTAGGAGGAGACTGAGCAGAGGTGTGGACAGCTAGTGCCAACAAGGCTAAGGCTGCAGGATATCTTCTCATGTTTTGTGAGTTCAGCGAGTGATACTTTTCCCTTCTCCTCCCACGGGCCAGACGACCTCATATATCCCTGCGTCGAATACAGACAGCTGCCGCCCAAGCGGATCCCATCATGGCAGAGTTCGTCGAGGAAGTCTACGGCGTTTCAAGATATTTTGGAAAAGTCGTGCCGCTGTTGGCATGTTGGTCTTTGCCGCTAAGGATAGTTTATGCGTATCGAATCGGAATGCCCTCGATGCAAGCCAACGGTCTGCTTCTATCTCAGACATAGCACAATATTTCATTGCCGGCGTGGAAACGCTGAAAAAACTGTCGCCCGGCGCGCATTGTTCTGCTGCGCCGCTGGCCGCAGTCATCCGGGCTGTGCTCTTAGCTCGGGGAAGAAAAGCCCCTGATCCGCGGCGTATCGCTGTTGTAGGCGCTTTGATATCATTCGCGGGAATGATCTGGCCGTCGAGCGGGCCAACGATTATTCCAGTAGAGCGGCGCCTCGCTCGTACATGCAGGCGCTGGAAGATACTGAGACCTAGACCGGCGGAAAAACGCATTCAAGATCAAGCGCCATCTGGCATTGGTGCCATTGTCGTTCATGGCGCTTAGGGTCATGTCGGCAGTGGAGTCCCAACCGGCTCGCTAAGTGCCACTGGAGCCCCCGAATCGAGTGACTGAACGGCCACAATAGACAGATCAGCACATGATGACCTTACGCTCCGATCTTTGTTTGATGCGGTCGTCTTGGGGCGAGGTGCATGCGGACGGCAGGTCATGGTGGTGGTACTTGGGGAGTCGCTGCATGGCCATTGACCGCCTTTTATGTCCCATTGATGTGCAATTGGTCGTCTTCTTGGCGAAGCTCAAGCGTCAGTGACCGCACCGGCTTGACACGATGAGATGACCAGAAGTTGCAAATTTCGTCAATTGCCGAATGGACAAGCAAGAGGGACAAGCAGAAGACGTTGAGATTTTCGGGCTTCGGCACTTCGCATATGCGTCGCCGGACTGGTTTCACCAAGCGCGTGGAGTGCATTATTGTCAAAAGGTTGATGAAGCTTGTGGGGAAGATTCAACGATGCAACTTGCCAGACACGAACAAGTACTTCGATGACGATGAGAGCAAGTCAGTCACCGAGTGTAAATCGAGTACAGATAAAACCTTGGCCTATACCTTCAATCCGAAAATGAGGGTCACCATCGAAGGCCGACGTCCCACTGGGCAAATCGATACACCGGCCCAGGTTACAATATGTCCCTGGTTTATTGAGTGGGCAACGCATGCTCCGTATACCGTCAGTGTTGCCCAAGATTCACCAACGAAGACAGTACTTACGCCGTCAGCAGACATTTTCCACTGCCGTAAAGGCAAAACTTGCAAAGGTTGCCATTCCGTTGGTCGCGAAGAATCCCCTGAATTATCCGTTGACTCCAACTGATGCATACGGCCTGTTCGAAAAATTCATCCTTCATGAGCTCACTCATACAGCGGCGGGTGGTAATCTCGATGATGTGAGAACAGAAGAATCGATTTTCAGCTCCAACAGGCACGGCTGACTTGAATCGGAGGTGCCAATGAACAAGGGCAGGCTCTCACCCACGAAGGTAGCCTATGGTTGGCGAGCCGCCACGAATCTGGCCCAGCAAGGAGCAACAGGCGACCAACCTCCGACCAAGAACGCGGATTCGCTCGCTCTATTTGCAAGCGGTAAGTTCTGCTGAATTCTGCTGAACCTCAAGCACGGACACATTTGGCTAAAGGTCACTTTGCAGGAGTGCGGTTGTTGAATCTCGCGCCGCCGAAGTACGTCGAGAAAGACGGTCGCTTAACCGGCACAGTACCCTCGGCGAAGAAGAGGGGATTGCAAAGGCAATGGGCGTATGGAAGCACGCCTGCGGAGTTCGAAGCCTTCATGGCCAAGCTCAAGATGGCCCGGGCGGCTGCCACCAATGCTCCGATTCGGAGGTGATCTTGGCCACAAAGTTCATACCACTCTTTCCCAGTCTTTCCCAGTAAAGTTCTGCTGCCATGGAGAGTGCGACATCAAAGGCTCGAGGAGACTGGCGCGCGCGATGTGAGATGGAAAGCGTGCACAGACGCAATTCGGTCTGGAAACAAGTAGAGTGCGCGGCTGGCAAATGTTTGTAGTAATCATGTCTTCCTGCTAATAGTCGCTCGGATGAGAGTAAAAGCCCAGTCCTGGCCGTGTTCGTTGTATCAGCTTGTATGGTAGAGGGCTTAACCTTGCGCGAACCTCTTCCGGGACCGGCTCTGTGAGCGTGACGACAAAATTCGAAGCACGAGCCAGCTTGAGTGGTACTAGTACAGCCATGAAAGACTCGGCGTCGGTAGGTTGCCTTCGAGTAGGCACGGGAGACCAGATAGCGATAGTGAACTCGAGATTTTCCAGAGCATCAATCGATGCAAAGACTGCGCACGCCGAGGGCCATTGAGCATGATCATCTGGCAAAAGCCTTGTGATCTTTTGCGGTACGTCCAGACGCACAGGGGCCTTGAATGCCGTAGTAAATCGTATGCTGCGTATGTGTTGTAAGCGCTGAGGCAAGATGACTTTTGGTAGCCTGATGACGCTCTCGACTTGTCTCATGTCGAAGGTGTTCGACTGATACAATATGTTGACAGATTCGCGATAACTTTTTCCACGTCAGCTAGAGCGCAGTATCATGTGCAACGATGCTTACATGAGCTTGCAGGTCAGGAGCAGTGAGCGGATCCTTCGACAATCGAGTGGCTCCCGGATGTTTCGAATGCCGCTATCCAGTTCTTCCCTACGCCACAACGTCCGCCAGCAATTGTGGCAAATCGAGAGCGAGGTACGATCGTCGACAAAGCAGCGACAATGACGGAGTATGCCCTCGACCGGTTGTAGGTGCAACACGTCGTCCTCAAACTCTCGCCCCATGGCGAATTCCCAGATAACAAGGCGGACCTCGACGGGTAAGCGTGCATTTAGGAGGGACTGCTCTTGTGGGTGGTGTTCATCGATTGACTTGGTCAACTGGCGTCTGACCTCCGGGAACTCTTTCACAGGCGGTTCTAGGGAATCTGCCCGTCGCTTAGGTCGGCTCCTGGCGTTTCCACATTTGTATGGCTGCATCCCGCACATCTGCAAGATACGGCGCAGCATGCTGTATTGGCAAAGAGAGTCGCGCTTCCGCAAATTGAAGAGATTTGTACGCAATACGCAACGGAGAGTCGAAGAGAGTGCTCAGACAGGATCTCAGGACTGACCTTAGAATAATGCAGAAGATCGCAGCCGCTGCGGTAGGCAATTGAAAGGTCGGTGTAGACGCCGGTGTCCCACATCTTGCGCGTTGTCGCACCTGATGCATTATCGGGACAAAGCGAATTGTGAGCCTCAGTCGGCGAGATCAGCTGGAGAGTAGGTACTACTGCGAAGTGGTTCTGGACAGTGGTGGTGGTACTACGGTAGTGGACGAGAGAAGAGAACAAGAAGAAGGGAGATGTATTCGAGGATCAAACATACGCCACGTGACAGTATAATGCAGCACGGACGAGGCGACGGTGACTTGCGTGTTATGCCCTCCGAGTCGAGACGTACTTGTGCTTTTGATCATACACAGCATGACTGATCAATGCACGTAACCTCCCGGATGCCAAAAGCGCCTTCAATGCCAGAGGAAGAATGAGACAGAGCTCAAGTTGGACTCCGAACGACACGATCTCTGACATAGGCTGCAGTGTCGATGTCATTGTATCCGAGCCAGGTAAGGTGTAGGGTCTGAGTGGAACATCATCTTGAAGAGGTCGACAGCGCTTTGAACTACGACAAAAAGCCAAGATATAGGCGTGGAGACTTGAAGTGAAGTGAATCACGATGGGTCAGCAAGCCGGATCTTGGGTCTGTGATGGCGAATTTTCCGAATCCGAATACAAATCCGATTTCTAATCCGATTCCGAATTCATCCGTCATCACTTCGCTTGATGTATGTCGAACATTTTCTAGAGACATACCATAAGTATTGCCACTCCTCCTCAATCTTGCAAGCCTGCTACAACGACGACCACCTACCGAATATCACCCTCCGAAGCCCCCGCGACACAGACGACACCAACATGGGCTGGTTCTGGGCCGAAGCGAATACCACACCCGCCGCCCCTCATCCGATCCCACGGAACCCCTCCGCCACTCCACCGCCGTCATGTCCCATGCACAACAAATCCACCGCAGCAATGCTCCCGCCGCCCGCACCGACACCTGCGACCGAAAGCGCATGTCCCTACAAACCACCTACCAATAACGACACCGCCTCCTCCAGTTCGACCTCCTCCGCCTCGCCCTCCTACATCTCCAAGCTCAATCCTCTAAACTACATGCCACACTCCATCTCAAATGTCCGCGAAGCCGCTGAGCAATCCGTAGCTCTCCCACTCTCCCGCGAAGCCTCCACCATCCCCCGCGGCGACGGCGAAGGAACATGGGAGTACCCTTCTCCGCAGCAGATGTACAACGCCATGCTACGAAAAGGCTACAACGACACACCCGCCGAGCACGTCGAGAGTATGGTCGCCGTTCACAACTTTCTCAACGAAGGCGCGTGGGACGAGATTCGAGGTTGGGAAGGACGATTTAACGCCGGACTTGCAAAAGGCTGGGAGCGATGCGCAAAGGGAGAGGAAGGGTACGAGCGACAAATCATGATGGAATCACTGCGGCGAGGTCGCGACACACCAGACGAGCCAGCACCCAGTCTCGTACGCTTTACCGGGCGACCGAACGAACTCACACCCAAAGCTCGCATGATGTCCGTCATGAGCAGGATATACCCTAGCGCGTTCCCTGACAATCCGCCGTTCGATCGACACGACTGGTTCGTGAGGAGGATCGCGCCGGATGGAGCGACGAAAGAGGTGCGATATGTAATCGATTACTACAGCGGGCCGCCGGAGCCGACGGGCGAGCCGGTGTTCTTTTTGGATGTTAGACCGGCGGTTGATGGGCCGGTGAGTGCAGCGGAGAGGATGATGAGGTGGGGTGGAGATATCTGGTGGAGGGCGAGTGGAGGGAGTGTGAGGGAAGAGATGTCGAGGCAGGGCAAAAAGTAATGTGGAGGAATTGATGAAAGAGACGGAGAGAGACGCTCATGAATGATATCGACATTGCAGACTGTACAGCATGGCGTTTGATGACATCCTGCATTCGGCGTTCTGGGACTGGGGACGTTGGTTATGCGGTATGTGAACAAACTCGACTCGGCATTTTTATTCTTGTGGCGGCGGCCTGCAACCTGCATTATTATCAATTCTACTGATATTTTCCTCATCACGCCCGATCTCCTGTCCAGCAACAGCAGCACATGCGTATATCATTCCACTTGCCATCCAAAAAGAAAGCAGCATCCTCCAGCTCTCATCCCGTCTCGAACTGAGACATTTCGACGCCACAAGCGAAGGCAAATGATCAGACTTTGACGAACCTCCCGTGACCCACACACATGCCGAAGACTGGACCAACATCACTTCGCCACTCCGAGACAAGACATCATACTCGCAAGATGTCCTTGACATTCTCGAACACTTGCGATCATGATCGCTGGCCACCGTGAAGGTCATGACGAACCTCTCAGACGACGACAGAAAAGACTTCACGCGCTCGCAGATCCGGCGGCGGAATCGACGACATCGACGTACTGAATCAGCGTCGACTTTGAGTGAAGCCCAAGAACCAGAGCAAGGTCGAACCCAGATTCAAGACCAAGACCTGCCACATATCCAACATCGATCATCATCGCAGTCGCCAGCAAATCTCCAAGCTCACGCGGAACCACAACTGAGAGGCCAAGCTGGCCCCGGTGAAGTCTCTAGACCACGAGACCTGCCAGTTATGAACCTCCCGTTCCGACTGCGCATCCAGCTGCAACGACAAGCAGACAGCGCGATCGCCTTGCAAAGCACAGATCTCACGCCGATACTTCCTCGATCCCCATCATTCGGGCCGCAGAGTCGAGCTTCGACAGGAGCCACCAGCATGCTCTCCGGCTACGAAGCAGATCGTAGTTCTCGCCCTTCCAGCCCGAAGTCCGCATCGGAGTCCTCGGGACAGACCTGGACATTTAGAGCGGCGACCAGGCCGCCTGTGTGTGAAGGATGTGAGCGGTTCTTTTGTATCGGGGGTCAGGCGTGTCCGGAGAGGCAGAGCGAGGCTCGGAAGTCGCGGCTTGAGAGGCTGGGACGAGAGTCGGGGGAGAGCCTTGATCATCCAGGTGATGATCAGGAGGGCTGACTGCAGCCTCGTTGCGAGTACTTCCTGGCCCTGAGCGATACGCTGCAAATTAAGTCTCGCCTTCAGGCAGCGCAGCAACCTCCGCCGAATTGGGTCGTGGCATGTCTCGGATAACTCATCTCCTCCGTCGACGCCGCCAGTGCCAAGGCTCGGGATGCGGTCGATTCGAATTTGGCATGCAGTGGAAAGAGTAGAAATGCACGAAATCGGCGGCATCTGCAAGTCAATCAGCTTGGACACCTCTGCGACCCAGGGCAATGGCGGCGAAAAGAAGGCAGCGAGGCAAGTGAGGAGAAACACCAGGTCAAACGAATTGCGAAACCCACCTTCTTGCTCGTCAAACTCGAGCTCAACCCCCACCCTCCCTGCTCGCCCAAACCACCGTCCTAGCAAAGCACCACTCCCTTCATCCACGAATCCGATCACCCTTCGGTCTTCTCTTCCTCCGCCTCCAAAGCCGACACTCCGTCCCAGTCGTTCAATCCAATTCCCACCATCCGTCGGGTCAACAAACGCTGTCCACAGTGGCACTGTATTCCTCAACCCCCTCAGCGGCGTCGCTTCCAGCCGCACAACACCAGAAGGACGATCGCGCAGCAATCGAAGGCACTGGAACGTCTCTGCCTGATCTCGACTCGTGGGCGCACAAACGATGGCGGCATCGAACAGCACCTCCTCTCCGTCTCCTTCGTCTTCCACGTCCCTCCTGCCGCCTCCGCTTCCGCTCGTCGTCGATCTCAACGCGAAGCCATCTCTCAAACTTCCAGATCGAGACATACCCGCCTCCGCCGACTCATCCATTCCGCTGACCTGATCCTGCGCCTTCATCGCCACGAATGTGCAGAAGAATAGCACCATGCGCTCGTGCGTCCGGAAATGTAACGTGCACCACACTTCCCACCTCGCTTCGCCCTCTCTGCCTCGCTCATCGATCCACGGGTCGAAGTGGCAGAGATGCAGCAGTGAGCCTCCCCGACGGAAGAGTACGAGGTTTGGGAGTGATTCGCTGGTTGAAATGGATGATGTTTGGACGAGGATTCGTGCGCGGTGGTCGTGAGCGCGGTGGTAGAGGGTTGCTGTGAGTGAGTTTGCGTCGAAAGGGAGGGAGAGGGTTGGGTGGTAGGAGTGGGTGCGGAGATGGGAGACTGCGGAGGGGTCGTGGGGGGCGTAGAGGGTGGACTGGGAGGAGGATGAGTTGATTGGGTAATAGGGAGTTTGCGGGAAGGGTGTTGTGAGGAGAGGGTCAGTCCAGTGGTTGGGAGAAGCGGCGGCGGGCCAGGAATTGTCGTGTCGCGGGAGATTCGGCCTTGTAGGGGGTGTAAAGGGTGGAGATGGGGCGCGATGGGCAGCGCGGTTACGACTCGATGACGATGTTGAGGTCGTCGTCGTACCGGACAGAATGTGCGGGTGGACAGGACGCGTCGCACGCGGTGGCTGTATGGCATTGGACGAGTCTGATCACACCGTCAGAGACCATGCTTCCAATTCTTCATGAGACAAAAATCATACCCTCACCATACCACCCCTGCCGCTCAACAAGTCTCTCCACACTCTCCCTCAGCATCTCCACCACCCTCACCTCCCTCCCTTCAACCCCCGCAACCAACCCCTCGAACCACATCCTCAACCCCCTCAACCTCCTCCTCAACTCCCACTCCTCACCAACCTCACACTTCCACATCGCATCCTCCCAACAAATCCTCATCCCCACCTCTCCCGACCGTCGAAACATCCCCATCACATCCTCCACCGTTCCCTGCAACGCCCTCCGTCCTAGACTCAGATCCCCTTCAACCCGCCAGAAAGACGGACCGTGCGATGAATCCGTAGAGTACGACCCCAGCGTCTGCAGGACCGCGCTTAGGCCGTAGAGATCACTGAGGATAGCGGCCAGCAGCGCAGAGGACGAAGGGGGTAAGTCCGAGCGGAAGACTTCGAGGCCGGCGGCGGCTTCTTCGCAGAGGGTGGCTAGACGCGGGAGGGGCAGGAGTGGAGGAGACATTTGGTAGGAGAGATGTTCTATCCCGCCCACGAAGAGGATTGACTATGCTGAGAGGACTAGAGAGCGTGTGTCATTCCGCCCCGCGAGTCACCGTGAGAGTTCAACTCAATCTGTCCTATGAGGGATAGAGTGACGATGTCGAGGCTATTGGTCAAAAGGGGATGAAGGAACAGAATAGCTCTCCGTGAGGTCCACGCAACACCGCTCCAGCATCTGCGCTAGAAACGATACCATCGCCCACGTGAGGTGCGTGAGGTGTACAAGGCTGGTTTCGCTTCGCGGAGTGTCCAAGAAAGCGGGGCCGAAATGCTTACACCGGTTCTTGGTCTCCTCCTCGCCTGCTTGTCGTACGAGAAGGACGTCGAGGTTGCGAGGAAGATCAGGCCGACTACCCAGGATCCAGGCAAGCTCGTGGAATTGTGAGAAGCGACGAAATATGGGAGACGTTTTGACTTGATGAGGCGGACAGGATCTTCGACCTGGACCCAGCGATGCGATGCCCCGTTCGCTAACAGCCTGGACTGAACACGACAACTGACTGAGCAGTTTTGAAAGTGTAACACGGATTGGAGATGCTGCTACGAGCTCTGTCATCCTGCTGGCAAGAAAACAAGACGGTGCCAATGATTTCCGTACGAAACAACGAATCATTCCAATTCTCAGCCTACCGATCCACACCCTAAGACTAAACATCATACCTGCCCTCCATCCACCGTGCATCATCAATCATCAGCACCCAGCGAAGACCGCCGCCCCCCGTCTTCATCATCCTCGTCGCGCCATCAACGACACCCACCTCAACGCCGCCGCTCTGTACTGCTACCAATTCAAAAACGAGTCCAGCGTTCCCCAGGGTTCCTACGGCGTGATCAAAATCGGTCCAAGTCCCGGACGGGTGGGGAGGGGGACAGCAGATTTTTTCTACGGTATGGAAAGGTGGGAACCATCTGCGCGCTCCAGAGTCTCTCTTCCTTACGTTTCCTGTCTTGCTCACTCTTCGGAACGAACGACGTGGAGGGACCGTCCTCCGGGACTCGGACGTTGACGGACTCGTTCTCTCTAGGTAAGCACGACATCACCGCCGGCGACGACTACTATGTATGCACGTACGACGAGTGCATGTTAGAGATGAACAAGATTGCCATGGAATGCGGCAACGCAGATGGGTGAGTGAGTCGATGCAAGGGCTTTTCTGCAAAGCAGATGTGGTAATGTGTATGTCGAAGAAGCTAATAGACTTTTCTTCTTCGCAGAGCCATTTTGGGTGGTTGGACGGACACTGATTAGGACCAGGTGAGGAGGAAGATTTCTCTCTCTGATATCTCGGGAGTTCATCATGTCCCCCGAGAGCGCACGCTGATGTACTGAATAGGTCTATGGAGAGTGCATTCGCATATGAGGGGGATCGCGACTTGGAGACTGGCGAAGCGGTAGTGGCCCATTGGTTGGTTGCGATTCCGTGCGATGGTGAGGAGCATCGTTGTGGAACAGAGTCGGAAGGGTATCTGATTCCCAGGCAAGAGCCAGAAAGCCACGCTTCCATTCGGACAATTTGTACGCATAGAGCTTCGCCGCACTCTGCGCTTGCGATATTGAAAGAACGACCGAGAGCTTACGCATGCTGCCATGTTCTTGAAGCGCTTGAACGAAGCCTTCAACTCCAAGCGTGAGGCCGTCCCGCGTCACCGCGAAGCTGTTCCAGGCTGGAGAGGCACGAGAGCGGATGAAAACGCTCGAGTGAATGAGCAGTGGAGGTAAGGTTTTGATAAAGGACTGAGCCGCTGAGAGGTCGTGCTTGGCGCTGCTGCTGTTACAAGTCAAACGACATTCTCAAGGACGACGGTTGAGTCTCGGTCGTAGGGCAGCATAGTGCTGGGGGAGCGAGAAGGTTATGCGGAGGAATATGAGGGGGTTTGAAGGAGGGGGATTGAGGAGATTCTGCGAGAGCAGCAAGCAAGGGAAATACTGGGAGGTTCTGTTGCAAAGGGTTGTCCTGCCAGCGTCGGATGTATATATCAAGACAAGACATTACAGCCCAACGCTCTGTTTCGAGCTGCTTGTTGCCAGTGCGACTTGCATTCTAGGATGATGGAGAAATCGGCGCCGCTCTGCTTAAACCCTTGACTGTGGTTGATGATGGTAGTATGACCAGCGACTCGGCGACAAATCGGTTGCATGCTCTCTGATCACCTGGGACCGGTATAGGGTGGACCAGGACCTCACGCCGCCATTCCAACGATATATCTCGTCGACATCATCGGCAACCCGTCCAGATGGCGAATCCGGAGTCTCTGGAGCCATATGGTCGACCATCTGTCTGGCTCGTCAGAGAAGTTGAGGTGTAATGGAAGCGTGATATCAGTCTTTGAAGAATCATAGAATGTATTCAAAAAGTGGGGGCCAAAAAAAACCCTTAGGGCCACGCACAAATTCGAATTTCCTTCATCCATCCTCGACTCGGTTGTACCACAACACCATCCAACACTCCCCAACAGACCTTTTAATAAACTGCCCGTCCGCCAGCGAAAAGCTCGTATCAATCGTCTCGAAACGAGCGCTACGTGCCACGACGCAGCTTCAGCACTCCAACTCCTCAGCCAGGATACAAATCGAAGAGGGCGCGCGACGCCATCTCATTCCATTCAAGCAGCACAAACGACAACAAAACCCACCGGAACAAACAGTCAAGCCATCCATGTGGGCGGACGGGCGGGCGAGTCGTCAGCTCAACTCAGCTCAGCTCAGCTCAGGTCGAGACCAGCACGACGATGACGGGATCAACCACGTACCTCAATCGTCCTCTCGATTATCATCCATGGATAGTTCTACTACCTCGTCGCGAAACCCGTCTGAAATCCAATGCATCGCGATAACCTACCAACGGGGAAACCAAGAGATGCCTTGAATTTCGGGCGGAATAGAACGACGTCTTGACACGGCTTTTTACCATTTCTGTCAGATGGATAGCGAATCCTGAGCGGCGGACACAGGAGACTTGGAACGGGACGACACACACTGCTGATCCAACGCTCCCCCGGCCCTTGTCTCTCTCTCTCTCTCTCTCCCTCCCTCCGTCTTCAACCGAGCACTCGAAAAAAAAAGGCGGAAGTATTCTGACCACCCCTCTCTCCTCCCTTCAAGCCAGTCCAGCACCAGCACCACGCCACACCACCGTCCCAAGATCCTCTCGATTGAACGTGGTAGAACTACCTCCCGAAGACCTTTCGATTGAACGTGGTATCTACCCAAGACCTCTCGGTCGAACGCGGTATCTACCGTCGTGCACTTTCATGTTCGAGCTTTTCTCATCACTATCCTTCTTCTCTTCCCTCCCTCCCACATCTTCCCTCCCCATTTCCTCTCCTTTTCCTCCTCGTCTGCACTTTGTTTCAAACCCTCCTCGCTTGCTCGACGAAACACATGGAAGCGGCTCTACTATGTTATGTTGCGAGGAGACACGCATCGCTCCTTTCTGATATGATATTGATGCTACTAGATCTCATGATGCCGTTGCGGCTGACAATACTCCAAAATGACAAGACAGCTTAGGTCCGCGATCCACGACTCATCGAAGATGAATCCCTCGACAACAACAACGAGACCGTCATCATCCTCATGCAACCAGCCATGGCACGAAAATGCAGTCCGACGTCCCAAACGCCTCGATCTCGAACCCAAAGCCGAAACCACCACGATCCTCCCACCAACGATCCTAACGATCCTCCCACCAACGATCCATCCTACACAACCTCCCAATCCTCATCAACATCCACCATCCCCTTCTTCCCTCGTCCACCTCCTCCCATCGCCTTCCCCTTCTTCCCCAAACACACCACCTCCCCCTCCTCATCCAAAACATCCCACTCCCCTCGAATCAACCTCACCGTCTCCGCATCCTCAAACCTCTCCACCGCTCTCGCCAACGCCGCCGTGAGAATCTCGCTCGCGGCCACGGGACCCGTGGGGTGGTCGTAGGTGTAGGTGATCTCCTCCTCCGCGACGTCGGCTTCGAGATCCGAGGTGGATGCGGAAGTGGTGGAGCCCGAGGAGGGCGGCGAGCTGGAGAGGGGTGGGTGGTCGTCGGAGGTGGGGTGCGCGGGGCGGAACTTGGCGGACTTGGCGGCTGAGGCGGCGAGGGAGGTGGCGGTGTGGTGGCGGCGGGAGTTGTGGACGTTGCTGGAGGGGGTGATACGTGTGTTAGCGGTGCATTAATCCACTCCCTGCGAGCGAGCGAGCGAGCGGGGAGGAAAGATGCGGACGGGAAGATCGGGATGACTCACGTCGGAAACGGCTTCACGGGCTTCGCTTTCCCTTCCGCGCCTCCTTCGCGGTGATTTCGCTGCACGGCGCCGAGGGCCCATTTGTGCTTGTGAGCGGCGTCGCGCTTGTAGGGTTGCGAGTGGGAGCGGAGGTCCGCGTTGGAGAGAGTGGTGGTGTGGTGGGTGGACATGATGGCGCGAGGTGTAGCGGGTGTTGTGGTGGAGCGTGTTGAGTCGCAGTGCAGGTGAGGGTCAAGAGTCAAGAGTCAAGAGCTTGGTTGCTGGAGCTTGTTCGCGGTTGATGGATAACGGGCGGGATCTGGATGGATGACCTTGATGAAGCTGTCTGTGGCGTGTTGGATCGGTTGATTGTCGATGATGTGGTAGGTGAAAGCAGGTCGTGGAGTTGGAGAAGAAAGAGATGACAACAACAACAACAACAACACAGTGAATGAGGTGGTCGGAAAAAGCGGGTTGATTGTCCAAGCCGTCGGTTGCGTGACGAGGAACAAAGGAAGGAGGGTAGCCGGGGGAGCAAGCAAGAGCAAGGAAGACAACGATCCTTGAGTTCGCGAAAGGAGCCGGGGCGGGCGGGGGGGATGGAGGCTGAGCAAGAAAAGCCAGCTAGGAAAGGACAACTCGGTGCAACAAGGTTTTTTTTAAGCCAGATGAGGAGTCGCGGGTGTCGTTGTTGTGGTCGCTTGAGATGGAGTTCCAAGTTTTGGCACGGGGAAAGAAAGAAGAAGAAATGACGAAAGAGCCGTCACGTCGCGAAGACCACACGCACGCCCCCTGGTGATGCCGAGGTGAAATGACTGGTCTGTCGCCTGTGTGAGCTGGGCTGAGAGTCACGCGGTGTCCGTGGACGGGTGGGCGAGGTGAGCGTATGATTTTTTGTTTTGTTTTTAGGAGGTATGATGTGGCGGGGTGGAGGGATCGGAAGACGCGGTGTTGAGTTTACGGTGAGGGGGAGTCGTATACTAACTACTATACTACTCAAACTCGGGAACGCCGTCGGTGGCGGATGTCTTTGTTGAAGAATGAGCCGCGTGCGTGCGTGAGTTGAGTTTTAGGAGGCAGGAAGGGATGGATTTGCGTCTTGGGTGTGGAATATACTCATAACACAACTACAACCTTCTCATGGGGCTGCGATGACTACCTATTATTCTACTTGCATACCCCAAACTACCGGATGCGGATATCCCTCTGCTTTATCAACGTCTCGATTCCGCATCTCCTTTGTTGTTTCTTCAGCGTGCAGGATTCGAGATAAAGCAAGCTCTCCCAACGTGGGGGGGGGGGGGGAAGCTGTGACTGACGACGGATCGAGGGGGACCGACGATAAGCTGCTCTGGGAACAGGTGTGTGTGTGTGTGTGTGTCTGACCCCGTGATCTGGCTTTCCGTCATTCTGTGATATATGGGGAGGAGGTGTGATCTTGTTTTGACTGTTGTTGATTGATTGAGTGGTGGGAGTGGAAGTGAAGAAGGCGGAAAGTACACAGTTTCCGCCGTTGTAAAGTGATTTGCTACTCTTCTCTATTCTACCAGTGGACCGAAGACGGCCACCAAAACTGCCTGGTTCTAAGAATTACTTACTCCTTGCCGCTTCTCAGTGCAGCATTCCTCACACCAACAGTAACACCTCCATTACCCATTACGCCTCCCCATCACTACTACTACTACTACTCTCGTCCTCTCCCTCCCCCGACGGCAACACATTCGGAAACCAGCCAAACTCGGCAAAATCCACGGTTCGCTCTCCCAGATTTCCACGTCCGACTGTCACGCCCTCGGACTCGAGAGCGGCTTGTTGGCGTGCGGCGCCGTTTGCTCCTCTGTGGGGGGTGGGGGAGGGATGTCAGCGATGGGATTGGGTGAGAGGTGGCTCGCTGGGGGGGATGGGCAAGTGTCGCTTGAGAGGAATCATCGAAAAGACCTCACTGACTGACTGACTGACTGACTGACCTGTTGCTGATGATGCCTTGGCTGTTGATGATGCGTTGCCTGTTGGTGTTGACGTGTGAGTGAAAAGATCCGGTCTCCTTGAGTAATTTGATTCACGATCGGAGACGCTGAAACTCACCATGGCACATTCTCGCTGTGATATTTCGCTGATGGCTGGTCGGATGTTGATGGCAGGTATTTCAGACACATGCCAACTTGACGGGGACGCTCAGCTAGTCAGTCACCTCGGTCAGTCAGTCAGTCAGTCAGTCACCTCAGTCATTCAGTCTGTCTGTGAGTTGACTTTGCATTGCGGAAGACTGTCACTCACGATATCCGAGAAGCATGGCGATATGACCATACGACGTCACCTTTCCACGAGGCACCTCCCGCACAGCTCGATATACGGCCGAATACCACGCGGCGGCTTCTTCGGAGCGAGGCATTTTTGGGTATATACTTCTTCGTACCTCCTCCAGTCGATGAATGATGATGTAATGAATGGACCAAGGGTCAACGTGGCACTGGCAGCGGCAGCAAGCGCGAAATGACTTCAATTGGTAAATGCTCGGACCATTCGGCCTGGAGGTACGTGTTTTTCTGGGTCGGGGAGGCATTCCTACTGGACGACCACTTCATCCTTGCACTTCCTCCTTATGATCACCCTGGGCCTGGGCCTGGACCTGAACCTCATCTGTCACTCCCTGGCACAGTGTACATCTTGAGACCTCGTATTTATATTGCGAGCCTCACTTCTGCCAGGTCGTGATTGGCCGCCCTGCCGACGTGTCCAATCATGTCATGTCCGTCCTTCCACTTGCGAGGCGAGGGTCCTTTCGGGGTGCACCCGTTGCGACAAGGTATAATAACTATACCTCCGATCAGATCTCGCGGCACCACTTCCGACGGGTGTCATTGGATGTCGATGGAATCATAGCCGCCGATGGGACCTGAACCTGGACAGCCCTCCTCAGTCTCCCGCCGCCTCGCCAATCTTGTCATTTCGCGCATCATCATATAAAGCGGCGTCGTTGGCAAAACATCATCCCGGGAGTCGGTCGGGGCTCGCCTTGATTCCTTTCCCCTCCCGCAGAGAGGTCATTGCGAGCCCCATTCAAGGTATCATCGTCTCTTTCCGTCATGTCTTCCCTTCCCTGTCCCTTCCATCATCCCATCCTCAACACACAATGAAAGGCATCCACCGGATCTTCTCACGACCAACGACGAAACCATCCCGATCCACAGACGTCCGCCATGAGACCATCCACCTCGACCGCGATGGACTGCTCGAATTCGGTGACAACGACACGGATAACCCTCAGAACTGGTCCACCTCTCGAAGATGGTACATCACCGTCGCCTCGGTCCTCCTCGTCGTCAACGCCACCTTTGCATCCTCCAGTCCTTCCGGTTGTCTCCCGAGCATCGCCGCCGAGTTCAACGTATCCACCCAAGTCGCCGGTCTGGTCATCACTCTCTTCCTCCTGGGATACGTCTTCGGACCCCTCTTCTTCGCCCCGCTGTCCGAATTCTACGGTCGAAAATGGATCTTCTACATTTCCTTCGCCCTATACATCGTCTTCAACTTCCTCTGCGCCTTCACCCCGACCTTTGCCGGTCTGCTGATCGGGCGCTTCCTCACCGGAACCATGTCCTCCGCCGCCCTGTCCAACGCTCCGGGCGTCTTGGCCGACATCTGGGGTCCGATCGAGCGCGGAAGTGCCCTCGCCGTCTTCTCCATGATGACCTTCGCCGGACCCGCCATCGGACCCGTCATTTCCGGATTCCTACAACTGGAAAAGAACTGGCGATGGTCCTTCTACGTCTTACTCTGGCTGGCCGCACTCACCGTCCCCCCAATGCTCACCATCCCAGAAACCCTCCCCAGCCAAGTCCTCCTCCACAAAGCCCTCCGAATCCGCGCCGCCAAAATCCCCGGCTACGAAACCGTCCAAGCGCCCGTGGAAGTCACCGACCGCACCCTCCTCGGCATCTTCAAGATCGCCCTCCTCCGCCCTTGGATCATCCTCCTCGACCCCATCTCCCTCCTCTGCGCCATCTACGTCTCCGTCGTCTACGTCCTCGTCTACATGCTCTTCACCATCTACCCGTTCGTCTTCCAGCGACAGCGAGGGTGGAACTCCGGGGTGGGAGAACTTCCCCTGTTGGGATATGTCCTCGGCGCGGGCCTGGGAGGCGCGATTGTGTTTTATAATTCGCATTTGGAGAAGAAGAAGACTTTGAAGGGGTATCAGCGGAAACCCGAGGATCGACTGCCGCTGGCTATGATTGGTGGGGTCGCGTTCCCGATTTCAATGTTTTGGTTTGGGTGGTCTGGGTGAGTAGTACCTGAAGGTGCACGTCTTGAAGCCCTCCATCCCCCATAAACGATCAATCTACCCGCTGACTTGACTTCTTCCCTTTCAGCGAGTACAACTCAATCCACTGGCTCGTACCGTTCGTATCATCCCCCTCTCCCCCTCAAAATCCCACCCACTGACCCACCCAACCCTCCCAGAACCACCGCCGGCGTCTTCCTCGCCACAAGCATCATGCTCATCTTCGTCGCCTACCTAAACTACATCACCGACACCTACCTCGCCTACGCCGCATCCGGTACCGTCTCCCATCATCCCCCGTCCTCCCACCCGTCCACCCTCAGACTAACACGAAGACCAACAGCTCTAGCCGCCAACACCGTCGCCCGCAGCGCCATCGCCGCCGCCGCCCCGCTCTTCACGGACTCCCTCTTCACCACCGGGGTCGGTGGCGGGGGGTCGCTGATTGGGGGTTTGGGGGTGTTGCTTGCGCCGATCCCGTTTGTGTTCTATCGGTGGAGAAGCTGGGGCGGGTGAGTGGTGGGGTGGGGAGGAGGCGATGGGAGGAGAGGGAAGAGGTGGATGAGGGGGTGGGAGGGGCGAGCGAGGACGAGGGGGAGGAGGAGAAGAAGAGTGAGATGGAGACGGAGGCGGAGAGTGATGAGTCGAGGCCTACGACTGGTGATGGTTCTTTGAATGGGAGGGGTTGGGGAGGAGGGGAGATGGTGTAATGTGATGAGAGGGATTTGAACAGGAAGTCTTGCTTGTGGAGAGGACTAGAAGGGACAGCAAGAGGAATTGTGACAGCAGAATGTATTCTAATGTTATTGGTATCAGTTCTTGTTAAGTATACTTCCTCACACCGCGATCGATCGATCGAGGTGGGTTGAGTTGTTGCGCTTCCGGCGATGGAGGATTGCTGGATGGTGTAGGTACTGGACGGGAATGAGGGATAGGGGAATGAGGGGAATGAGGGATAGGGGAATGTCCTCGTTCAATCTTTTTGGACGGGGATGAGGGGGTTACTTTCTGGAGATTGCTAATGTCGTTGCTATCTCCCTCCCTACGGATCGAATGTTCGAATGTTGCAATGCAGGTTGTGGTCGGATGGTTTGGGAAGGCGCTTTGTATAGGACGGGGATCTAAGCTGCTTGTTTATTCCGGCTTGTGGCTGTTGCTGCACTCGGATAGATGTTTGTTATAGAGGACGGAGATGTTAGGAGAGGGGGGGGGGGGGGGGGGGGGGGGGCGGTGTTGGTGTGATATAGATGGAGGATGGCTCTAAACGGCAAGTGCTCAATCAATCTCGCGCACGGGCCTCACGGATTTCCTTCTCACCTTTCACTGCGACATCTTGACTCTTCTCCTACCTCACACCCACACAACTCCGCCTTATCCACCTCCACCATGCCTCTCGCCGACTACCTCGCCCAACACTACCTCTCCGCCTCGGGTCCCCCCCCCGCCAAAAAGCGCAAGCGAAAACAACCCAAAGACACCTCCACCACCGGCGGCGGCCTCACCATCGCCGACGACGACGTCGACACCTGGACCCAACCCCAAGACCCCCACGCCTCCTCCGACGAAAACAACACCCCCACCATCGTCGGCGGCCTCACCATCCCCGCCGCCACCAAAGCCAAAAAAGCAAAATGGATCACCGTCGGCACCTCCGCCCCGAAAGACTCCGACCAAGCCGCCGCCGACGCCATCCTCGCCTCCGCAGCCGCCGAGTCCATCGCTCGAGCCGAACAAGACGACGATGCGCCCGCCGTAGTGGAGGAAGACACAGACACCGATACCCCGGCCATGGCCTCCGGCGCGGCAGCCGGGACTCCGGCGCGGCAGCCGGTCTCCAAACCGCCGCGCAAGTCTCCGCATCTCTGCGTCGCAAACACGACGCGGAAATGGCGGCGATGAAGGATTCCGGGTTGGACATGGGGGGACTGGCGCAGCAGACGATCTATCGAGATGCGAGCGGACGGCGGATCAACGTGCAAGCGAAAAAAGCGGAGGTGCAGGACAAAGTGGCGGAGGAGGCGAGGAAGGCGAGGGAGGAGATGGAGGGGGCAAAGGGAGATGTACAGCGGCGGATGGCGGAGGAGAGGAGGACGGCGTTGAGGGAGGCGAAGGGGATGACGGTTGCGAGGGGGGTGGATGATGAGGGGATGAATGAGGAGTTGAAGGGGCGGGAAAGGTGGGATGATCCGATGGCCAAATTGCTGGCGAGTCAAAGCGGGAAGGGGAAGAGTGGGACGGGGAAGAGCAAGAAGAGAGGCAAGGAGTACATGGGTGCGTTTGAACCGAATCGATATGGGATTCGACCCGGGTGGAGGTGGGATGGGGTCGATCGGGGGAATGGGTTCGAGAGGAAGTGGTTTGCGGCGAGGAATCGGAAGAAGGATCGCGAGGCGTTGGAGTATGCTTGGCAGATGGATGAGTGAGGCAGTGAGGGAGGGCAATACGGCTGGTGGTTCAGTCTCGATTGGAAAGTCTGGTTTGGGAGCAGTCACAGAGGCTCTCAGACGACGCATGAGTCTGAGTCGTGCGTGGCTCACCTCGTCGACATCGTGGCATGCGAGGGAGGAATACCAGAGCAAACGGCAACGCTTCTTCTGTCCGGGCCTGGCAAGCAGCAGGGAAGAATTCCACCGCGCCCACGATCTCTCCGCGCTATTCACGTACCCACTCATTCACTTCATCACGCACGACAGCCCTCTCAACCACGCCTGGCAAGAAGTTAATCCATCACCCACAGACGCACTCCGGTTTGAATATCGGGAAAGACGTTCCGCGGTTTCCTTTAGCTGCGACGGAGAGCGTGCGAAGGAAACTGACGATAACACGGTGTGTCTGGATATGGAGAGACAGTGAGCAATGGCCTGTTCTCTCTCAGACATGAGAAGCCCGGTACGTCCGTGGCGTCCGTCCAGGTCGTTCTTTTCGTTTTTTTGATCGGTCCGTTTGGGTTCGACGATTGAGGTTGGATTCCGTGGAAAGAGGCGCGAACCACATACACAAGTTTACACACACCCAGTAAACGTCGGGAATGCAAGGGAAGTGTGTGACTCACTCTTACAGGAAGTATAGGGTCGATGTTTCGAAGCCTCTCCATCGGATGGGTCTTTCGGGGGGGCCATTGCCATCTGCGGAATGAATGTCAGGGATGGCTCTCTCTGTGGAATCCTTCTGATACATCGACCAGAGCGCGAAGGTCGGCGTTCAACCTGGCCGTGAGATCAATGAACGGCATGACGATCAGGAAGTCGATCAATTCGATCTTGCACATAGCCCCTAAGCCTGCCAACGGCAACTGCTCAGACACGCTTACACGCTGTGTGCAGTCCACGGTATATGGGCACTGAGATCCAGACAGACCCTCGCCGTTGCCCAGAGCGGTTCTTTCTGGGTCCGAGGGTCGGTGTCAGGCTGAATTGATGGACTTACCTTTCGAAGAGACTTTCAAAGCCCTGGATTCATGCTGGATATTCATGCTCGATTCGGCGCTGACAACTTCGATGTATTTGCAAAAACAACCGCCATGCTGCTTACATGCATGTATAGACAAGAGCTGACTGAAGCCCTAACGTCCCTCAACGATCATCAGTCCAGCAATTCTAAACGAGGCACTCCAGCAACCCAGCAACCCAGCCCACGACCAACATGAGATTCCGCCATTACCGCGGCCGTTCAATTCATCCAAGCAAAATCTATCAACGCCTTAACCGGAATGCAAACCTCCCATTGTACCTCATCTCACTCTCGGGTAGATGGTCGCTCTGTAGTTACCATCGTGGAACTGCATGGTGATGTATCTGCACACACAAATAATCCGTCAGCTCTCCGAAACGACGTCGATACTCGCTGGGTGCTCTCCAAAACTTACTGCCGGATGTCTTCCACCTGGTTGGGAGCTTCTGTGATGTCGAATCGTGCACAGAAATTGGCGATGACGACCCGCATTTCGTGCCATGCAAAGTTCACTCCTACGCACGAGTGCTTTCCGGCCGAGAAGGGGTAGTATGCGGTCGTACTGCAAGGTTGTTGTGGTTAGCTGGGTGTTGAAAGGCGTGCAAAAAGTCCCGACTTACTCGGCGCATGGAGCGTCTCCTCTCAAGGGATGGTCGACTGGCAAGAATCGCTCGGGCCAAAAGCGATGAGGTTGAGGCCAGTATTCCTCGTTGCTGGAGACCGTTTTGTCAGCACCTGAAGAGGACCGGGCGTAGCACGAATGGCAAGACTCACTAATGCAATGCGCGGTACGATGCCGACACGACCGTGTACGGAGGAACCTCGAAGCCATTCAACACGACCGGCTTATCCCTCGTGCGGCGACCGAATTCCGATGCAATGGGATGCATTCGAAGGTTTTCTGCTCCATCGTCAGCGAATCCGCGGAATTGCTCCCCAGTGAAGGGACATGACCATACCTTGCATGCAAGCGTACAGATACGCGAATTGAGGATCGTGCCTCACACGCACACCGTCGATCAACGGGTCGTCGACGCTCAGCGCGGGCACCTGGGAGAGAAGCTTCTTGCGGACGTCGGGGTTGCGCGCCAGCTCCATGAAGAAGTAGCACATGGTCGCGCTCGTGGTCTCCGCGCCCGCGAGCATCAATTCGGAAAGTTGGTCCAGCATATCGCGGGCGTTCATCTTGTTGCCGTTGTCGGGTCGCACGCCGCTGTCGATCAGGTGTTGGAGCAGATCCGGCCGTGGAGCCTCGCGTTTTGCCTGCCGGCGTTGAATCACGCTTTCAATTGCCTGTGATGCCGATTAGACACAGACGTTCGTTCGGTCCCGATTGGCTTGAGAGTCCTGGGTGGATTGCAAAACTTACCGCTACCATGTCTGCTGGCCAGTCGAACTCCATGTTGATACCGACGTTGCGGAGTGAGCGCTTGAAGAAAACCATCTGGTCGATGAGATTAGTGGTTGAGTGATGCGAGAGGACATGTCATCCGTGAGTACTCACTGCGTATCTCAAGCTCAGTCCCCTGCAGATGGTATCTGGAATCTTCTCCCACTTTTCCTTGCTGAAACCCGGCTCGGGCTTGGTGTCTTTGGCGACGGACCCGAAGCCTCGCCCGAAAGCGCACTCTCCGATACTGAAGTGGAACGATCAGACCATGAAAGGAGGAGGGCAACATCGAATGACTTACACCTCCAATGCGATCTTGTGCAAATCCGTCATCAAGTTGATCTTGAGTCCGTTCTCTCTGGTCTCGCGGTTCAGTTTCGACTTGTAGACCTCCAGCATATCTCGCACGGGTTTTTGGAAGAGATGGTCCAGCTTGTCGAGATGAGTGACGGTGAAGACGGGACTCATGAGCTTCCGGAGCCTCTTGTGCCTGTTTCAAAGTCAGTCTTGTGCCCGGCACCATGAACGGAACGCTGGGCATACACATCAGGTCGCCTGGAAACACGGGTCAGTCAACCGAATCGATCTACGGGCGTTTTTTTTGTGGCTCTCTTACACTTCACCAAACAGGCCGGCACTTTCTTTCTCCCGGCTGATCTCGGCATACATCATCACCTTGGGCAGGTCTATCGTTGAAAGCATCTGCTTCATGGCGAGCTTGTCCGAAATCCAGATCTGTCGCGGACCCAGTCTCATCATGGAGCCATATTTGGCATGGCCGGTTTCGACCTGCCTCCATACCGTTCCGCGTGCGAAGCCGTACTGGAGATGGATGTTGGTGAACGGTGCATACCACGGTCCGGGTAGCTGTGACAGAGGAGAGCGATAGGCGGTCCAGGCTCTTTTGGCCCAGAGGAGGACGAAGAATAATGCCAACGAGGGCAACAGAAGTGACGCGACAGTCATGATGATTGTTTTGCTCGCGGGTTGAGGCCAAAGACGGTTGATGTTGGAAGGATTGGATCCCCAATGGAGGGAGATGACCACGGTTTATATACCGCTGGTGAAACCTCGCACTGCCTCCCACAGCACTGCTTCCGGAAGCCCAGCGCATGGGCAACTTGTAGGCCAGTCTGAGCTCTACATGGCTAAGGACTCGGCCAGGCACTCAGGATCAGTGACGGCACTAGACGGTGAATGCAGTGAACACCGTGCATACAGAGATGACGCGCCGTAGGGGTCCAGTGAATGCCAGCATCGAATCCTCGCGAAACCGGAGCTGTGACCTGCTTTTGACTTTGCTGGGTTCGCGAGATGTATTCTTGTATGCTTGGCACGTTGACCTGCTGGAGGTGTGGTGGCAAGGAAGCAAGATGCTTTTTCTTCGCGTGTGCGCAATCCGTGCATTCGTCCGCAATCCGTGCATTCATCCGAAGTGACCAGGTCCACGGCGGGACGACACCGCCAAGCGAGTCAAGGACAAATGATTCCCGATCGAAGATGGTAATATCTAGCTTGGCAGTGAGAATGTCGATCTAGAGCAGGATTACAGTACGAGAGCGGGATCAACCAGTCGAACAATTCACCTTTTTGATTTCGAACTTCTCCGACTTTCACAGCATGTAGGTCAATGATGGCCTGCTAATCGGGAAGTGGGCCACTCCGCCCCTAGACGTGTAGCGTGGCCGTCCGAAGCGCTCACCTACTGTATCCCGGTTAGAGATGCCTCGTACTAAAGCCTCGACATAGGTGTAGTCTGTAGGTTAATCACTCAAGAAGAAGCCTTGGTTTTTGCCACCTCTGAAGGTTCACCCTGCATTGCACCCATGTATCGGCAGAAGCAGTCCCACCCCTGCCTCTCGCGGGGTGACAGGCGGAACCCAGGCGGGATGCACGTGCGGTTGCCCTGCGTATAGAGTGTGTCGCACGTGCAGTAACTGTGCAGCGATGACGGTCCATTCCCAGAGTCTGGGCCAGGTCCAAAATCTCACGGCGTTCATCGAGGACACGACCTTGCGTTTCTGCTACGGATAGACAAACTCAACGTTGCTCCTGTGTTGGAGGACTTGACCCAGTCGAAACTCTGCGGAGGGGCGGTTCGCTTGTTCAACACACACAATATGCCACGTTCGAACGCCACATTCGCTTTCTCAAGCATATGGCTCTCAGGGCCTGCAAATACCTCCCAGGTTCTGATCTGCCGTCCCTTTACAAGCGTCGCGCTGTGAGCCTGATAGGCTTTTCACCTGCATTAGACTACCGCATCTGTATTTTCAAGCATATTCTAATCTGCTGTCCCTTGACAAGCGCGGCTTGAAGCCTAATAAGTCTTCACCTTCATTGGTCATATTATTCCCAATACCAGCTTAAGTTCACAGAGGTACGGAGTATTGCTTCGCCCCAAAGTCGTTAAAGTTGATACACATGCAGGTAAGCATTACCCCAGACAGTCGAGTACACTGGGGAAAGCGTACATGGTGACACGTTCGGTGAGGCCGAAGCGTCTCAGAAGGGCCGATTCCAGGTCGTGGCATTCGTCGCTGAACCGAGCGATGAAGTTTGTTGTACCCGGTCGAAGCGGTAGAGCTTCTACAATTGGACTCGTGCATACTGCTCGTCATGGCGGGATGGTATGAGCCAATCTCTACATCGGAGTCCACCTCTCCGCAGCGCAGCTCCGCCACGGGACCGCCACCCCCGACACGGGCCCGCCACCCCCGACAGCTTGTCTCCGCATCAATCGTCTTCGGGGTTCTGCCCCCAATTGTGCATACTGTGTGTGATGGCGGGATGTTATGAGCCAATTTCAACGTCGGAGTCGACCGCTCCGCCACGCCCACGCCCACAGGTCCACGGCAGCTTGTCTCCGGATCAATCCTCTTTAGACTCCTCACCTACATTGGGTGCATTGCTGCCCTCGTTTGTAAAGTTCGCGAAATGTCCAAAACTTCTCGATCACTCGCGGATAAAACATGAGCGGCGGTGAAGTTATCGGCTCAAAAGACGTCCTTATAGACAACTTTCACAATCGAAAATCGCGAGCTTAGTAACCTTTGAGGCGACTGTAGCAGCACAACCAGCAACTTAACGACTACGGCCGTGTTATAACGTTTTCCACCGCCTAAA